>PISX010009817.1:0-73833 GCA_004024625.1 Mellivora capensis | reverse complement strand
AATCACATATTGGGTATTTACCCTAAAGATACAAATGTAGTGATCCGAAGGGGCACATGTACCCTAATGTTTATAGCAGCAATGTCTATAATAGTCAAACTATGGAAAGAACCTAGATGTCCATCAACAGATGAATGGATAAAGAATATGTGGTATATATATATATACAATGGAATACCATGCAGCCATCAGAAAACCATGAAACCTTGCCATTTGCGACGACATGGATGGAACTAGAGAGCATTATGCTAAGCAAAATAAGTCAATCCAAGAAAGACAACTATCATATGATCTCTCTGATATGAGGAATTTGAAGGGCGGGGTAGGGGTTGTGGGGGGTAAGGGAGGGAAAAAAATGAAACAAGATGGGATCAGGAGGGAGACAAACCATAAGAGATTCTTAATCTCACAAAACAAACTGACAGTTGCTGGGGGGTTGGGGGATAGGGATATGGTGGCTGGGTTATGGACACTGGAGGGGGTATGTGCTATGGTGAGTGCTGTGAAATCTTTAAACCTGATGATGCACAGACCTGTACCCCTGGGGCAAATAATACATTATATGTTAATATAAAAAATTTTTTTTAATTTAAAAAATTTTTTTAAATAAAAGCAAGAACACTTTCCTTTGAGACATTGTGAGGAAGGTAACAGGGTTTGGTCTATTATTAAAAATCCAATTCAAAGTCCCATCATTCAGGAAGTCTGCCCTGAATGATGCCAAACCAACTTTTTATGCAAAAGGGCTTTTGAGAGAGTTGCACACATTTTCATGGCAGGAGAGCTGAGGGAGGAGTGTAGTACTATGGCCTCCCCTAAAGGGAAAGTCTGGAGCCCTGAGGGTCAGCACTTGTAGATGGAAGAGAAAGACTAGAGGATGTATACACAGGCTTTGGAGGAACCCTTTGCGGTGGGGCACACCCCCAGACATAGGGTGCAGGAGAACTTGGGGGGCACTCAGTATAATTCTATTAATAAGGAGGAAAAGAGAGGAGATTTCTGAGCCTCCCACTTCCTGTGGGTTCTGTTTCTTCAGGCTGCATTGCTAAGATGCGACCGAGCGGGGTCCTCTCAGGGGGAAGTTCCTAGGGATTTTTCACAATTTATTCCCTCACCAGTTTGTCCCCTCTGTTGGCTTTCTAGTACAATGTGGAATCCATCACACAGGATTGTTAAAAGTCTACTGAGCTTGTGACATCTGGGTGGCTCAGTTGGTTAAGCGGCTGCCTTCGGCTCAGGTCATGATCCCAGCATCCTGGGATCGAGTCCCACATCGGGCTCCTTGCTTAGCAGGGAGCCTGCTTCTCCCACTGCCTCTGCCTGCCACTCTGTCTGCCTGTGCTCGCTCTCTCTCTCTCTCTCTCTCTGACAAATAAATAAATAAAATCTTTAAAAAAAAAAAAGTCTGCTGAGCTTAAGCTATGGAGACATTCCCACGACACACTGCTTAGGGGGAAAAAAATACTTACAATATAGTCTCTACTCCAATGCTAATCTTGTTATGACAAGCATGTCTATGGATATGCTTTTCACATGTGAGTATCATGTTGGAAGTAAAGACATACAAATCTTAGGGAGTAAAGCTTATGAGTGAACTTTTCATCACCTTTTTTTTATTTTCTAATTTTTCTACAATCAACAAATATTGCTTTTAGTATCCTAAAAAAAAGATTCATTAAAACAAAATGTCAGGGACGCCTGGGTGGCTCAGTTGGTTGAGCAGCTGCCTTTGGCTCAGGTCATGATCCCAGCGTCCTGGGATCGAGTCCCACATCGGGCTCCTTGCTCGGCGGGGAGCCTGCTTCTCCCTCTGCCTCTGCCTGCTACTCTGTCTGCCTGTGCTCGCTCTCTCTCTCTCCCTCTCTCTCTGACAAATAAATAAATTAAAAAATAAATAAATAAAAAATAAAAAAATAAAACAAAATGTCAGGTAAACTTCTTGCTATGGAGACCAAAGTTTAAATGTCCCCACTTTCTGTTCCTTGGCATACGATCCTGTCTTCTAATGCACTGAAACGAAACTATGCAGGAAAGGAGAGAAAGGATGAGAATTCTTGGGTGAACCTTCAAGGACACTGGTAACCAAAGGAACGGTGAGGCTGTGGAGTCAGCAGGACTGAGTGGTCTTGGATGGAGCGGGTCACCATTTTGCTGAGAACCTGCTCTTCTCTCTGTGGCTTTAGAAGGTGTTCATCCGGGGCTCTTTGTTGGACAGAGAGGTTCTTAACCAAGGTCTGGATGACCCAGGAGATCTGTCCACGGGATGGGGAGGCCAAGACCCTGGGCTGGACTTGTTGGCCCTTTCCAGTGTCAGTTGTAAAGGAGGGACACTGAAGTCACTGCCCGTGTTTGCCCAGCATGGCCAGTTCTGTCTGGCAGGTGGGTGTGGAGCACGGTGCCCACTGTGGCTGGGAGCAAGGCAGGCCAGGTCCGGCACAGGTGGCTCCCATAGCTGCCTCCTCCCCAAGGACAACACCTTGCCCAAGGCCAGCCTTTCAGAACAGCACTCCCTGACCCACTTCCCCCACTCCACGTTTTATGGTGTGATGGAAGGAACAAAACAGAAATCAAATCACTACATTGGAATCTGCGACCTCCTAGCTGTGTGACCTTGGGCAGGACTTAGCTTCCTGAACCTGTGTCCTTATCTCTAGAAATGGAAAGAATATAGTAAAGATCGGATTGGGTTGTGAGTTTTCATTGAGAACATGTATAAGGAAAGACTCCTTGTATTGTATAGCTGGAAACACAGACTTGTCATTCCCAAAGGGAGACGGGACCTAACCTTCTGCACCCTTGTTCCCATCATGACACGACCTGGAAGACAAGAGTCACAGTCATAAACCACCTGGATGAAGGAGCCCCTGCCCACCTTGGCCATCTCATCTGCCATCTTCCCCACAGGTGCTCCTGCCAGAGACCCACCCCCTCGTGGCTCCCAGTGGTGATGTTGGTGGCTAACAGCTGTGGAGGAAGTTAGAATGGAGGTTGCAGCTGCGACACTGAAGCAATAGATAAAAGACATGGAATTGTGCTGTGAGGGGAACCATCCTGGAGCCCTGGGAAAGGGGGAGAGTGGCCTCGAACTTCAGAGAGTCACAATCCCCATCCCCGTGGGGTGCACGGGGGTCCTGGGAGGAAGGATTAGCACAGAGGTCGCTTTAGGTTTAGGAGAGCCAGAGCCAGAGGCAAGAGAATGTTCCCACTCCCCTCATGGCCTCTCCCTGCAGCTCATTCCAGGGAGGATAGAAAACCACTGCTGGTAAGTATGGGAGGAGGTGAGCAAGGAGGAGAAAGAAGGGACTGTCTCCCGGCCCTGCCCAGGCAGTCAGCCCCCTCTGGAGCAGAGACAGAAAGACTGGAACATCCACCCATATATGAGGGTACACATCATGATTTAGATGTGAAAATGACTCCCTGGCTTTCCTCAGAGCCCCCAGGAAAGTCTGGAGATGTTTCCTTCAGGTGCCTGGGGCAGTAAGGGAGAAAACAAAGCTGTTTTGTGACTACACCCCAATAATGTGTGATTCGATGTATTGATATATATTTGCTGAGTACTACTGAACACTTGCAAGGATTCATTTTTATTAAATCATTACAGTCTTCAACAACCGTATAAGGCATAATCGCCAGGCTACCAATGAGGACACAGACCCAGAGTAGCTAAGTAACTTGTTCAAAATCCACACAGGCTGGGTTCGAACCCTGATTCATCCTTCCTGCCTTGGCTAGAGCTCCCTCCCTGCTCCATCTTGGGTCTCTTCAGAATCCCACAGCCCCTCACCTCTCACGCTGAATTGTGGTTGCCTTGTCTGGTGCTGATGTCTCCAGTCTCGATGGCCTTCTCTGGGACAAAGGCTAGATCTCTGTCATTTGTGTGGGGGCAGGACCAAGATGCAGAACGTCCTGCCTCGGCTCATGCCTGTCCCATCTGAAGGCGAGCAGAGGAGAGCTCTGGAGAGAACTCTGGTTCTACATGCTGGCCCAGACCTGAGAGCAGGGACAGGGACAAGCAGAAGCAGCCTGAAGGTGAGTCCCAAGGAGCAGGTTTTCAGGGAATTAGGAAGAGGCATGGGACAACAGTGGGGTGTGGAGGAGGAGAGGAGGGTGTTCAGAGATAAGGACCAGAATCCCACTTAGAGATGTCCGAGAATCACATATATACACGTTTGCTTGAAACTACATCCTTGGTGGCCGGAATGTGGCTTTTGTTGTGGTGATTTATTTTATATCATGTGTTTCCAACACTGCTCTGAGACTAGACTTTGTCTTGGCATCCCGGCCCGAGGACTGTCTCTATTCCTGGAACCTGATCTCTGATGCATAGTAGGTGTTTGGTCAATAATTGTTGAATTGAATGGAAAGGAAATTGCAAAGTATCCTGTAGCTCTTAGTCATCTGCCTGCTTCTGAGGGTGAACGTGTACTCGGGGAGGAGCCAGCAAAGCAGTCCCAGAAATACACACCAAAGGGCAGCCTTTAGGCAATTTGACCTCAGCAAAAAACCCAAATACCATTGGTGTGCGGTTCACAGATCAGGTGGGGCAGCTGACAAGAGCCTGGACTAGTGCTCAAAGTGTCAGAGCTTGGGCAGAATGTGTGCACTCCTGACCCCTGACCCCCTAGGGCTCAGATGAACAGTTGCTTCTCGGGGTGTGAGTCAGAGGTGAAAGCTGGAGATTTGACACAGTCCTGGCCTTGTCTATCGCCTCCGTTTGGTTAGAGGGCATCCTTCCAGCCCTTTTTGATTAAATTCTATTTACCATTTTCTCCTTTTAGATGACCTTTGACAATACCCACCCTTTGAAATGGTCTTCCCAAAGGATTTCAAAAGGTCAACATCTTATATCGGGTATTTTATGAAAGGGCCCTCCTTTCCTACATGTGGAACCCAGCTGGGTGGAAGTTTTTTCCTAGAGAAGCCAGCCCTGAAATACCCATCTAACTCATAATCAATTCAAGACTGGTCCTCAGTTTTCTCCCGCTTCCTTGGGGGGATTCCTCCGACGCTGTAGAGCAGAGGGGGCTGGGAAGGGAATTGATGCCCTTTGTACTGAGAGTTTAGTTCAAAGTCTTATCATTGCCAGCCTTGAAAGGAAGGTAGAGAGAAGGGAGTCTCTTGGTTTGCAGCTAGACAGTTGTGGCCTCAAAAATACATGTGAACTTGCCAAGACTCTCTAATGAGGACCAGAAGGGGCCTCCTCAGAGAACATCAGTTCTGTGGGTCTTCAGCACAGCCTTGGTCCACAAGAAAGTTAGCAACTTCCAACTAAACTCTCCCTTGTCACCACGCAAGTGAGCGCTACCAAAAAAATGCCTCGAGGCAGAATAGCCAAGTAAGACAAATTAAAGAGGACAAAATGAGACCTCAGACTTCCTCTACCCCTTCGGGCAACAATTCCTTCTCTTCTGCAAGTTTTCAAGAATTCTAGGCCCGAGATAGGGATGCCTGGGTGGCTTAGTCGTTAAGCCTCTGCCTTTGGCTCAGGTCATGATCCCAAGGTCCTCAGATCAAGTGCCACATGGGCTCCCTGCTTGGCAGAAGGCCTGTTTCTCCCTCTCCTACTGCCTCTGCTTGTGTTCCCTCTCTCGCTGTGTCTCTCTGTCAAATAAATAAATAAAATCTTAAAAAAATAAAAATAAAAATAATTCCAGGCCAGTGAGCTTACTCCTTACAACTAGACTAGCCAGGGGCTCTTTGTGAACACAAACAACAGAGAAACATGTGAACAGGCACTTTGTTAACTTTTATCAGAATGGTTTTAAATGTTTGATACAGATGATAAGAAACAGGGATTTTGTTTACCAACTCGTGTAATTTCAGTATGAGTTTGATGTCTACTTTTCTAAGATTTTATTTATTTATTTATTTATTTATTTATTTATTTATTTGATAGACAGAGATCACAAGTAGGCAGAGAGGTAGGCAGAGAGAGAGACGGGGAAGCAGGCTCCTTGCTGAGCAGAGAGCCTAATGTGGGGCTCAATCCCAGGACCCCAGGATCATGACCTGAGCTGAAGACAGAGGCTTTAACCCACTGAGCCACCCAGGTGCCCCTGATGTCTACTTTTCTTCTGGATATGGTTCTTCTTAATGCAGCATAGTTCCTGTTGAGGCAAAGATTAAATAGGTACCTGCCTCAGTATAAATTATGGCAGCCATCCCATGCCTGCGGAAAGCTCCTGGTCACCTCGAGGGGAATCATCATTCCCCTACCCTCGCCACCAACACCGAGAATCCTATCTGGGGTCTATTCTTGGTTATGTAAGTTACACACAAACTCTATAGAGACAGAAAGCATCTGCTGTCCAGAAGGAAGGGGACAGTGGTACCATCTGTGGTCAGTCAGACACAGGGCTCTGAACAACAAATACCAAACGATATGACCAGCACTTCTCTAGGGACACAATGAGCCAACTTTTGTGTTTCACAACAGGCCAAATGGAAAATGCAACAGCATACTTCAAAATGGTGTTCAGTGGGAAAGCCAGGGAAGTGTGGGTGAGGATGTGGGCTCAGTCCAAGGGCAGAAAGGTGTTCAGTCAGGCTCATGGCACCCCTGGTGTCAACAGGGGTTGACAACAGCCCTAACCCTCCCAGGACCCAGCCACCCTACACAGTAGCCCTGCCTGTGAGCACAGACATGTGCATTGGAGAACACAGGCAGCCCATATAGGACACCTTGGCTGAGGACAGCACCAAATGAGGAAGGGGGCTGCCATCTTTCCCATCTCCCCTGATGGGCCAGGATCCATCTCTGGGGAGAAGCAAACCACGTGAGACTCTCCTCCAACAGCAACACCACAGGGCCCCCAGTGCAACTTCGAGAGTGACTGCTTAGGGTCTCTTACCCCAGTCTGCAGACCCAGGACTGAAGCCACCTGTCTTAGCCTGGATTTCCAAAAATGGAGAATCTGAGGCAGAGGGCTCATAAGATTCAAATCTTTGTTAGGGAATATAATCCCCCAAGGATTACAGGGAGCAGGAGTGAGGAAGAAGGGGAGGGAAGCAGAGAAGGAAGGAGAACCAATCCAAGGAAGCTAGTCACTGAGCTACTTTCCTCTACTAAGTACAAATGCTGGTTACACAGGTGGCATTCGTTCAAAATATATTTCTTTAATAGTCATTAAACCTCAGGCATTATGCAAAAATCTATAGAGTTCAGTCCCTATCCTCACCCCATGGTGGGAGTCAGGGAGGGAGTAATTAACCCACCAGCTCTTACCTCCCATTGGCCAAAGCCTCACCCCCAGAAGACTCCCCCTGCCTCCACCCACTTCCAGCTTGCACAACGGTGGGCATCCACTGAGGTGCCCTGAGCAGGGAGATGAGAGGTGACCGGCATGCACATAGACAAGGCCCTGTTGGGCCCACAGGAAGTCATATGGAGCCCAGGGTGCTGGGCACTTGTCCACTGGGACAAGAGACCGGCAAGGCCAAGAGGATGGGTAACACCAGCCACGGGAATAGTGTGGAGGATGGGATGGGAGCAGCTATCTGCAGCTCCACACTGGGGCATCTCAAGCTAAGTGTTTTGGCCACACCAGCCCCACGTGAAAGAGCCAGACTCTGTGAAAAAGATGGAAAGGACAATAAGCACATTCTAAGTCTGGGGAGTGAATGGCATTTCACAGGCATCTAGGGCTTCTCTAAAGGTGCTATGCTCTGATTCATAGTCCATGTCCCCCACCATTTTGGGACCCAGCGAAAATCACAGTTCCCTCCTCCTGGGGAGGTTGTCAACAGAGAAGTCTCACCAGTTTGCCCACGGCCTGTGCTCCAACCCCAGGCCTGCCACCTACTGGCTTTGTGAACTTCTCCAAGCTTCTGTGACCTTCCCAAACCACCTCAGCCTCAGTTTCTGTATCTGTAGAAGGGGAAATTGGAAAAAAAAAAGTTAATAAACAAAAGGGGAAGTCAATATATCCAATGAGGTCACTCAGTGTAATGGTCAGCCCACTCAGTGTAAGGGTCAGCCCATTGTCTGGTGCACAATATATTTTCCCAAAATAGTAGTTTCTGTGGTTATTATGCCACCAAACTGTGCCTCTAGGAGTATCGTGTTTCTCTGGGAAAAATTAGAATGGTATGACACTCGGAGAGGGCTCTAAATCCTTAAATATATCAACTGCTTCTATTTTAACACCGCTGTGAGCAAATAAAAAACTTGGCAAAATCACCTGAAACAAAAATATAATCAAGTAGTAAAATTAGCATCACATGTTTCCATCTTCACTCCAGGGCCCCAGGGCTCGCCAATCCCTCCTCCCCGTCCCGCCGCCCCAGGAGTGAGTCAGTGCTGGCAGAAGAGAAATGAATTCATCCTGAAAGAGAATCTCTTGTTCTTTACCCCACTGATCCTTTTCTTTCAGACTCCGTGTTTCAGTCTCAAGGAGGACGCTGGTGAATGACTATGTAGGCTTATGACATGGCCCCGTGTTTTATAACTTGTCATAAGCATATGTACCTACTTCTTGACACTCCATGGTCCCACTCTGCGTTCGTCTTTGACTGCTTAAGGCTCTTCTTATGGCTTTTTTCTTGCTTTCAGTGACAGAGGAGTGGTCTCTATTTCATCAGTGATGAGTTCATCCCGTGGTTAGCCTCCGCCCCAGACGTCTGCGGAGCCCTGAATCTGTGCCAGGCCCTTGGGGATACAGAGATGGGTCTCCAGAGGAACACATCCCTTACCAACCCCAAGCACCGTGATAAAAGCCACAGCCTCCATGCCTGCCCTCAGGGAGCTTGTGAGCTACAGGGAGAAACTGACACACAACAGAGGACTGTAATGCACGGAGACGGGCAGTGCATGTGGCGGAACATGCCCAGTGCCTTTCCAGAAATCTACTCCAGGAGCCCACCCCGGACTGCCCTACAGCTAAGCCACTCAACGCCCAGTTCCTCAGCACATCTCAACCTTTCAGACTCTGGGTATCCGTTCAGAGCATTCTTCCCTCTTGGATGAGATGTTATCAAATAAGGCAAGGACTATTTTTCTAAGGGGTTGATAAACATTCCTCTGCAAGAGACTTTCCTGTCTAGCTAAAAGCCACAAGCCTGGATTACCAAAATGTCTCAGAGCTCAGGGCCTAAGAGAGGGAGAAGGTTCCTCTCACTCCATAAAAGGCCCGCCTAGCAAATTCCCATTTCCAGACGCCAGACCGCTTCTTCCCAGGTGGTGACAGTGGAAAAGTCCACTCCCTTCAGTGGAGACCCTCCTCCCTATCAAGACTCTCTCAGGCTAATTAATACCCATGCGGTGGCTGAGACGAGGGATATATATCTACCTCCCTAAATTACCAAGAATTGAGGTGCCTGGGTGGCTGTCGTTAAGCATCTGCCTTCAGTTCAGGTTATGATTCCAGGATCCTGAGATCGAGCCCCTCGTTGGGCTCCCCGCTCCGTGGAAAGCCTGCCTCTCCCTCACTCACTCCCCCTGCTTGTGTTCCCTCTCTCGCTGTGTCTCTATCAAATAAATAAATAAAATCTTTCTAAAAATAAATAAATAAATTACCCAAAATTACCCCAAAATGGTCAGCTCCTTTTCTAATATTAGAAAGTCTTTATTGATACATACAGAAAATTGCATATCTCCAAGGAACACCTCCCTCCCATGACAATGACCTAGGTCAACAGCTATGTGTTTGGTTTTGATATGTCTTAAAGTCTAGAACGTTCTGGGATCTCGAGTTGAGATTCACCAAACCCAGTCCACGTCTTTGCTGTGGCCTCTTCTCTAGCAGGGAGCCAAGGGACTGCCAGCGTTCTCTTCCTCTGTCATGCCCTGTGAGCATCAAAGCCAAACCCAACGGTCCCCAGAACAACAATCTGCGGGCACTGCACAGTCCAGATCCACCGCAGAACAGGAGTCATTTCCCAAAGGCAACATCGGCGGTGGAGAGACATCTCTGCCAGCCACCTGGACAGCCTTTGGATCGTTACACAGAGCAGCCATCACCTGCTCCAGCTGTAGCTTCTCAATGTAACAGCTCGTTCGGCTGGGCTTCCCTAAAAGACAACAGTTTCTATCAAAACTGTAGTCAAGACTCTACCTTTTGCATGACTGAAAACTATTGAGAGTGCAGAAATGACCTTTTCCCCACCCAGGACCCCTCCCAAAAGGGTTTCAAAGAATGGCTATTGGGCGCCTGGGTGGCTCAGTGGGTTAAGCCACTGCCTTCGGCTCAGGTCATGATCTCAGGGTCCTGGGATCGAGTCCCGCATCAGGCTCTCTGCTCAGCAGGGAGCCTGCTTCCCTCTCTCTCTCTCTCTGCCTGCCTCTGTCTACTGTGATCTCTCTCTGTCAAATAAATAAATAAAATCTTTAAAAAAAAAAAAAAAAAAAAAAAAAAAAAAGAATGGCTATTAAATTGCACTTCCCCCCAGAGGGCTCTGAGAGAAGGAGGCTTCTTCCCAGCACAGAGCCAAGGATAGGATGCTTCATGATCAGCCTAAATCCCACCTCAACCCAGCTTCTTGTGCCCACCCCAAGGGCCACATTTGCTATTTGTCGTCTACCTTTTCATATACCATAACATCCCACTTGCCCTGGCACCCGATGGCCATCTGAGGCTTAGACAAAATAATTGACCCCACAGGCATTCCTAAACATCAACTTTGGTGTCAGACACCGGGTTAGGAGCTAGGAATACAAAGGTCAATATGTCCAGGATAGCTAGCTGACCGCCAGATTTTGTGTGTACCCCGCCCCCAGCCCCTTCATAAAGTTGTCACAGAGAACTGGCTTCCCATCCAGGAACAACATCTCCCAGTGCCCCCATTTTTACATAGGACTCAACAACGGAAAGTGAGCAGAAGTAATGCATGTCATTTCTGAGTCACAACGTTAAGAAGTTTGGGTTCCTCACCCTCTCTTCCCTCATCCACTGGCTGCATACAGGATTCCCAAGACTTAAGCCATGGGAGATCCACAAAAAGGAAGGAGTCAGAGTCCCTGCATTGCCACATAGGGGAAAACCCCCCATCAACCAGGAGTATCTATTATGTGATTGTGAGAGATGAATTTCTGCTGTGTTAAGCCACTGAAACATGGGACATGGTTTTAGCAGGTGACGTTACTCTCTTACAGTGAACAAGATATAGGCTCTATCCCCAAGATGCTAATGTACCAGAATGTTTGGACATTGGCATTTTAGAAGTCTCTTTCCAGCAACAGGAGGGAGAAGAGACTGAAATGAGATCAATTTAGAAAGAAATCTTGCATATAATTTTATATATACATTTAAATGCATGATAATATATTTTTATAATTACAATGTATATACATCACCTATTATTTTCATTTTTATAGGCCCAGCATTTCCCCCTTCTTCTTACAACACTACCCTAATTTTCCTCAATCCATGTAGTTTAAGAAGGACTGAGTCACCATTGTCCAGAAGGTTGGTTTGGACAATCAGAGCAAACCAGTTCTATACTGAAACTTTCTCAAAGAGCAAGAGAAAGGCATTCTCTTTTTCTATTGGGTTTCTGGCTGGGTAAATAGTGGGACTAGGGCTCAAGACAGACATCTTATCTCTATCAGAAGAGAAATTGCTTAATGGAATGGTTGAGGAAGAAAGAGTTAAGTCTGTAATCCATTTCTCCCCCAACGACTAGAGGGACCCTTAGGGAAGAAAAGGCCTAGTCTCTCTGTAAATGTGATAACATTTAACAACATTTCAGGAAGGAAAGACCTTATCGATGACGTGTCTTAGCAGGAAGTCCCTGGTTTTGGCTTGCTTGTGGTAAGTGAGTCTAGAATCTATGGATATCTGAGGCATGGCTCCTTGGAAAAGGTCACCT
The DNA here is from genome assembly GCA_004024625.1 of Mellivora capensis. Taxonomy (NCBI): domain Eukaryota; kingdom Metazoa; phylum Chordata; class Mammalia; order Carnivora; family Mustelidae; genus Mellivora; species Mellivora capensis. Next base: position 62,028 of record PISX010009817.1, on the reverse strand, counting down.
AAGCTCAGTAAGGATCTTGTTGTAAAATAAAGATATTCATAACATAAACGCTTCCTGCTGTGTAAGATGAGTATAAATATTACTTATAGACCCCGTTTTATTAAAAGCGTGTCTTAAGCAGGAAGAAAGGACCTAGGGAGCCACATGGGATGGCCACAATGGGATGCTTTTCTGTGTATTCATTTATCTATTACTGTGCAACAAATTCCCTCAAAATGTAGTGTTTTAAAACATCATCTTATTATCTCTGATGGTCTCTGTGGGCCAGGAAGTTGTTGGGCGTGTGGAAAAAGGGTCAACATGTCTCTGCTCCATAATGTTTTATGGGATGCAGGGTGCGCAGCACCACGGGGAGGACTCAAAGACTGAAGGGGGCTTTAGTGGCTGGTGCTGGAATCACCTGGAGTCTCATTCACTCACCTACCTGAAGATCTGTGCTGCCTGGGGAGTCAGCCATCACCAAGGTGGGTTCCCCCTCCATAGCTTGCTGGGCTTCTTCATGGCTTGATGGCTGGGCTCCAAGAGGAACAGATAGAAGCCTTATCATCTTTTGTGACCTAGACTCAAAAGTCATATTACATGGGGCACCTGGGTGGCTCAATCCATTAAGCATCTGCCTTTGGCTCAGGTCATGATCCCAGGGTCCTGGGATGGAGCCCTGCTCAAGGGGGAGCCTGCTTCTCCCTCTGCCTCTGTCCCTCCCCCCACGTGTGCGCTCGCCCTCTCTTTCTATCTCCCTAGCATGTGCTCTCTATCTCACTCAAATAAATAAATAAATAAAATCTGTAAAAAAAAAAAAAAAGTCATATAGCATCATTTAGCATTCACAAACATTCACAAACCTATGCAGATGCAGTAAAAGGGAATTTAGACTCCACCCCTTAAGGGGAAAAGTGACAAAGTCATATCACAAGAGCAGCATGTAAGATAAGTGGTCTTCGTGGAAAAATGAAATCTGCTTATGCTGTTTGATTATATTTTTTTAAGTCAATAGTAAAGGTTACTGATCAAGGTAAGATCTCTGATTTGACAGAGGAAATCAGAGCCAACAGGTGAGGAACCAGAGAGAGCCGTGATGACCGTGTCTGTGCTCTCTGGCCACGTTTGAAGGCGAAATCATTCTTGTGCTGTCTAACTGCCCGAGCCAAAAGTGTCCTCCTTTATTATTTAAGCTGGTTTGTTTTCTTTCACTTGGAATCAAAAGATTTCAAAATAACATAGTGTGTATATATTATTTACCACTTTGTTCAGTGGTATTTTAGGCTGCTTATAAAAATACACCCGTACTATGCAGCAAGATAAAAATGTTTTTTTTTTTAAACTGAGGAAATTAAGTCCAAGAGAAAACAACAATAACAAAAAAATGTTTAGTTAAAATAAGGATGAAGCTGGAACTCACAATTCATGCTGGAATATCATGAACACTTAAGAGAAGGAGAGGAGAGCAGCTAAGAAATTGTGGAAATAATCCAGGTGAGGTGAGAAGGGATATGAGCAGATGGATCCATTCGTGTTTGTTGACTGACTGAATGTGAAGAATAAAGGAAAGAGTAGGGTACAGTAGAAGTGAGAAGGTTCTTATGTTTCTGGCTTAGGTGATTGGGGCAGACAGAAGTAGGACTCACCGAGATAGGGCTATTCCCAATGGAAAAATGAGTTTGGGGAAGGATTACTTGGAGGTAAGCCATTCTTTCTGGACATTTTGAGTATAAGATGTCATGAGCATGTAAAACGGGGTTGCAAATGGGCAGTTGGTTTTCTAGGACGACAAATGGGGAAGAACTCTGAACTAGAGATACAGATTTAGTTAACTATACCTTTTTTTTTTAAAGATTTATAATGAGCAAGGCACCGTGCGAATTACTGGAAATAACTAATGGAGAAGCACAATAGGCTAGATTTGTGTCCTCATGGAGCTGACATTTCCAGCAAGCATGGAGCTGACGTCCCAGCAGGCATCAGCAGCAGGTACGTGATGGCTGAGGTCACCGGTGTGCACCAAGTCACCAGGGGAACACTGTCTGGGGCAAGCTAAGGAAAAGGTCGCACAGAGGAGACTGAGGAAGACGGCCTGGGAAGTGGAAGCCAAACCAGAAGGGATGGTCTAGATGCCACCTAGGAGAGAGGACGTGCACTGTGTACAAAAGGACTTAGTAAAGCCCAGTGTAAATATGTTTTATTATTACCACTTTTGGCTCTCCTCTCTCTCTCTGCCTTTTCTATGATCCTCTTTCAGGTACTTGCCTTACCGAAGTTTCTTGAGGGAAGGGATGCTCTTCACTGTGGTAGCCCCGAGGGGCCAGGCTAGCGTCCTGCATTAAACTCGGTCAGTGCTTTGGGAAGTATCGTGCCTACTAATTATCATGAGTGTGTGAGTGTGTGTGTGTTTCACGCATGTGAACACACGTGTGGCCGCCCCTGGTCTCCCTAACCCGGGCCCGCCGCTCCAGGACAGGGGTTGGACAGGGCCTTGCGTCCTTGGTCATCAGATCTCCATTCAGTCTCTCCCATGTTCAGTCGCTCGATCAATACACGTTGAATGGAATTTTCTCCCCTGTTGCAGCAGCTAAGAATTCATGTCTGATCTCTGAGCATACATGTACTGCCTGTAGGGAAATAATTTGTTTTCTTCCCTCCAATCCCTGTTGTTCCTTTGTACAATGTGTTCTCACAGGGCTGTTTTTATTCCAGTGTTGGAATAAAGGTTTCCAAGGTTAGTAAGCAGGGCACTTAGCCTCAAACAAACCAGGTCTGCTGGGATCTGAAAAGGCAGCCCTCGCAACACAGAATTTAGAATTAGGGGAACCTAAGAGATCATCTAGCAATGGTGCAAGTCTAGTCCCGCCCCTCTCTTGCCAGAGAGAATACAGAGAGAATTTCCAAAACTTGTCCAAGGACACAGCTAATTAATGGCAGAGCTGGGTTCAGACCCAAGTTCCCAGACTCCCAGGTCTTTGATCCTTGCACTATAGGCAAGGTTTCCTCTTAGACTGAGTTTTACCTGCAAACCTAGAGGACTTTGCCCTAAGCTATCCTCCCTATCACATGGGATTTGAACAGGGCTGCAGAGGGACAGCTGGTAGCCTGTTCTTGGGGTGAACCCAAACAGAAGCACTCATCATAGCACCGCAAGGCATCCCACCTCATACTTTCATAACATACATACTAGTGTTTCTCCGCAACAGTCACCACGACATAACATTTGTGAAGCCCAGAGATTAGAAGTTTCTCCAGACTCTTTTTGCAAGACCTTCAGACCGCCCTCTCTCTTTAACTGGCTGTCACTAGAATGGCAGGGCAAGGGGAAATATCAGTAACAAATCCAAAAACCCAAACCTCTGGAAAATGGTCACCCGCTCCCATTTACATTCTGCTTGAAGCCCTAATCTTCTCTCTGCGACATGAGAATCCTCTCCAGTGGCAGCTAATTGTGGTGTCACGAAGGATTATAAGTATTTGAGGAATATGCAGCGGAGAGGAAAGATCCTGTTTCCATGTCAGTGTTTCTGGCAATTTGTTCTTCGTGATACAGAAGACGGCATTCACTTGATCCTCACACTGAAGCAAAACAATAATGCCTAATATCTCTTGAGTCTCTTGGTGAACGCTTTTTCCCATATGTGACCCCCAATTAATGTTTGTAACAATCTTTCAAAACAGAAATGATTCATAATTCACCACAATGGAAAGGCCGAGTTAAAAAGGTTAAATAAATTGCCCAGGGTTGTTACAGACGGTGCACGGCAAGGCCAACACTTCCTACAAGAGAGCAGGAGGATTAAATGCGATTTTCAAAATACAAAATACTATATGGACAAATTCCATAGCCTTATGGGTTCTTAAAGAAACCACAGATGTCCGATAAAAACATATCATCCCTTGGGGCACCTGGGTGGCACAGTGGGCTAAGCATCTGACTCTTGGTTCCAGCTCAGGTCATGGTCTCAGGGTCCTAAGATGCAACCCCGAGAAGGACTCTACATTCCGTGCTCAGGATGGAGACTGTTTGAGATTTTCTCGCCCTCTCCCTGTCCTTCCTGCTGTGCTCTCTCTCTCAAGTTATCAGCCCTTTTACAGACAAAGCTCACAAGATCTAGAGAAGTTAAGGGATTCTTTCCCAAATTCCCAGAGCCAGCAAGTAGCAGAAGAATAAACTCCTCGTCTCTTACTCATGCTCTCGCACACTGATCCATAAGGTAATAACCTCAATTATTACCAAGCATCCAATAGGTGCCAAGGACAGTTCTAGGCATTTATCTCATTGAATCCTCGCAATAATCTTAAGAGGACAACTATTACAATCCCCATCTTACAAAAGAAACTCAGGCCAAGAGAAATGGAAAGTTAGAACATACCAGAGCCTGAATGCAAAGTCAAGTCTCGGCACTGCTGGCTTGTTCCCTTTATCTAGATCAAATTATATACCCAAAAAAAATTTTTTTGAAAGACTCTGAATCACCTTTATCATCCAAAAAAAAAAGCACAGGGTTGGGGGGGTGGGGGTTGTGCCTGGGTGGCTCAGTCAGTTAAGCATCTGCCTTCAGCTCAAGTTATGATCTCAAGGTCGTGGGACCGAGTCCCACATCTGGCTCCCTGCTCAGCGGGGAGCCTACTTCTCCCTCTACCCCTCCCCACACTGCTCGTGATCTCTCTCTCTTTTTCATTCTCTCTCTCAAATAAATAAAGACTTAAAAAAAAATTTTCCACCTACATATCCCTCTGTTTCAAATTTCCACTATCTAACTCATTCCTTCAAAATGATATTATGAAGAGACCACTAATTGTCCACCAGTGTCCACCTTCCCCTCCACACTACCTAGCCACCCCTCCCTGCAGTCAGCAGTGGAATGTGAGAAATGGGCACATACCATTCTGGCCCTTGCACACTTTTCCTTTCTTGCTGGCTGGAGGTTGGCACGGACACAACCAGGCACAGATGAGGGCCACACCCTAGGGCGTGGCAGACAAGTGAAACAAAAGAAGTGTAAGTCCTTGAATGACTGTGTGGAGCAGACCCACATACCAATCTGGGACATTTACCTCATACCATCATCTGAGAGAAAAATGAAATTCTATCCTCTTCCAGCCACCAAATTATTGAGCAATAATAAATACCTATTGTTTCAAGCCACTGAGCCATACTGTCACACAGCAATCTCTGCTGACTCGAGAAGCATGGGGAACATCTCTCAGGAGGCCTCTCTGTGGTTCTGGCAACAGGAAGCTGCAGGCCAGGTTAAGCAGGAAACAATCTATCTAGAGAAGAGTGAGTCGCTGACAGAATCGAGAGAAGCCTAGAGAGGCAGCCTCAGGATAATAAAGGGAAGTTGGGCAACTGAACTCAGGGCCCAAATTACACCCCAGCACCACCCAGGGACACACTCCTGTGGTCACTGCTGGTCACTGACTGGACACCAGAGCTGGCACCAGGAAGACAACACCAATGGGGTGACCATGGCTGTAGCCACTCTGGAATCCACGGCTGCTGCTACCGGAAAAAACTCCCCCAGCATCCTCCCTTCCTTGCCTCTCTCAATCCAGAGTCCAAGTCCAAGCCAGAGACTCTGATTGGCCACACCTTGATGAAGTACCCAAGCCTGGCCTTCTTGGGAAGGGGGGGGGGGGGCAGATCTGGCTGTTCCAGCAACTCTAGTCCCACTACGACTCCTATAGGAAAGAGGTTCAGATGTTAGGCAGGCAAAAATAATAATAACAATAAATAAAAGCTGCAAAGCATCCTCCCTAAAGAAAAATGCTTCTAGAGCAATATGGTTCTACAGAAACTCTGAGGTTTGGGGAAGTGCTTTCAGAGGGCTCCTGCTTCCTCCCAGCTTCTGAATCCAACCTCCTGGTTTGTAACTGTTACAAAGGACAGAAACACAATTAAAGAAGGACAGAAACACAATTAAAGCTATTTTATGCTTTTTAACAAGGAGGAGAGTTATTGGCTCAAATAAGTAAAGAGTACAGACGTATTTGGGTGGGTGGCCTGAATGGTGTCACTGGGGCTCACTATTTCTCTGTTCTGTCCTCCCTGGAAGGCCGTCCATTACTACAGACCTCCTCGTATGTGAGGTACCTTCGGCATCGTGAGGCATGTATCCTCTCTTCTCAGCCCACCCAGAGGAAACCCTCCCCCACAGTTCCTGGAAGCTCTGCCATTAACTGGCCCATGTCCTTTGCTGAAACCAGCCACGGCAGGCAGACGGAACAATGGTCACCGTCTCCACCCAAACCACAGGGACCGTGAGTACAAGACGGAGGTTTCGCAAGGAAAATCAGGATCCTGCTGCCGGAAGGAGGGGGAGAGGCAACAAGAGGTGTCTCTTGAAGGGTCAAATTGACGTCCTGGCCTAGGACACCTGTAGGTTACAGAGGAGGTTGAAAAAAAATCACCATACAATCCAAACTCAATGAAGAAGCTGCCCGCTAAGTCAGAGCTCTCTCTCCCATTTTCTGTGAAGCTTCATTTTGCATCCCCAAGACAGACCTGAATATTTGCCTAACAGGATAAACACCAGCTGATATAGTAAAACAGGGTTTCTCAACCTCGACACTGTTGACATTTGGGGCTGGGTCATTCTTTGTTATGGGAAGTCCGTTCTGGACATTGTGGAACGCTTGGTAGGATCCTGGTCTCGACCTTACCCCCAGTTATGGAACTAAAAATGTCTCCAGAAATTGCCAAATGGGGGCACCTGGGTGGCTCAGTAGGTCGAGCATCTGCCTTCGGCTTAGGTCATGATCCCAGGGTCCTAGGATCAAGCCCTATGTCGGGCTCTCTGCTTCTCCCTCTCTGCCTGCTTGTGTTCATGCTCTCTCTCTCTCTCTCTCTCTCTCAAATACATAAATAAAATCTTTTTTAAAAAAGGAAATAAAGAAAGAAGGAAAGGAGGGAGGAAGGGGGAAAGGAAGGAAGGGAGGAAGGGAGGGAGAGGAAAGAAAGAAAAAAGAAAGGAAGGAAGGAAGGAGGAAGGAAGGAAGGAAGGAAGGAAGAAAGAAAGAGGAAGAGAGGACAAAATAAATTGCCAAAGGTCCCCTGGGGGCAAAACTGCGCATGTGCTAAGGCACATACCAACCACCTGATTAGAAAGCAGGAGAACAGAGAGGAAGGGCTCCAAAGCCTCACCAGGAGGGACAAACCTGAGTCACCTGGTCCAACCTGGGCCCCTACACAGTCCTGGGGACCGAGCAAAACTGGGCTATGAGACCCCAGAGACAGAGCCAGAAATCTTCTGGTCCAGCTCCAGAACTTTTGCTCGGGGGGTGGGGGCCAGCCTCAGTGTGCCAGGGTCCGCCCTTCAAGTCAAGTGAAATGTCATACCTCTCAGCACTTACTGAGCACCTGCTGCATAAAAGACACCCCTGGGTGCCTGCGGGCACTTTTTTTCACTCAGTTGCCACATCCATACTCCAATACAGAGGAGGAAACTGAAACTCTGGAAAACGCACTGCCCCAGAGTCACACCGAGTAAATGTTAAAACTGAGATGCGCAGCGGTGTCTGTTGGACTCCGGCGTCCTGGCCTTTCCCGATGGGCCCTGCGGCCGACTGTATTCCACTTCTGACGCCGTTCTCCATGCAAACGACCGTAACTTAGGACTTACATTCCAGGCTCTATTTTCTTTGAGGTTTTATTAGCTGTGTTCTCTTTTTCTCCCTGTGCCTTCGGTTTCTGCTTTGAAAGTTTAATCCTCTATCACTACAGACCTAAAACAACAAAGAACCAAACAATAATAATGACTATTACTCTCTCCACGGATGGCTGCACTCCAGTGTTTCTCTTAGAGATTCGGTCCCTTCAGAGGTTTCATGATTTCATTTGGAATTGGGGGTTGAGGGGGTTTGGGCCCTCGCTTGGATTTAAATGTATCATCTTAGACACCTCACAGTGTGATGATGGCGATTATGCTTGGGACTCAGACAACCCAGGTTTTAATTTGGGCCCTACCACAGTCTTGCTGTGTGACCTTGGGAAAATGACTTAACATCTCTGAGTCTCCTTTTTTCTCAACTATAAGATTAGAGGCCCAGACTTAACTAATCCACCAGTACACTTCTAACAAGCTGATGGAAGGCACTAAATCTGAAATCAATCCCATGAAATATTTCAAATAGGCTTCAAATAAGTAGAAGGTGCTCCTTGAGAGGGAGGAGACTGGAGGGAGCTCCTCTGTGTGGAAAAACAGCTCACAGCTGACTTCAGCTATGTTCCATGAGGACAAAGAAGAGGGTAGGGCTGTGTCACCTGAGTCTTGATATAAAAGTTGATTAAAAATGCATGTCCAGGCTGAAGGAAGACACCTAGTGAATTAGTGATGGCCCTCGGATGTCTCCGTTTCAGGGGTGACAGCGTCCGGACCAGAAGGCAGGAGGTGGGACCTGGAGTAGGGCCCTGCCAAGGAACAGAGAGGCTGGCTCAGAAGGTACTCCTTGCCTGCTTTTGGGTATAGCCATGGTGCACGCAGGAGGAGGCTGCCTCCAAGTACTAGGTTAACATGATTCATTTAGCAGGAATCGTGGGGCAAACCCTGAGCCTCCCACACCAACAGAACACACACAGGCCAACCCTGCCGCCTTCTGTCTCCCCGTCTGCTGGCTGCAGAGAAAATACCAACACGAGGGTCAAAAGCGGGGGTCCCGCAGCAGGAGTGCGAACCGAGATGACAGAGTAGCCTGACGCCCCCACCCCTGCCAGAAGCCCATGACCTCTGAAGGGAGGAGGGCGGCCCCCTCTCCCTGGCACACTCAGACCTAGCACAGCTGCTGTAGAAATGTTTCTTCTTCTGTCCTGAGTCCATGGAGGGAGTGTTTAATGGATCCTCACAGCCCAAGAACTTGAAATCCACCAGAGCTAGAAGGAACCCACCTGCTTTTCGTAGCAAGCCTAGTAGGAGAGCTCAAGAAACCCTCCAGGGAGTGATCGGGGAAAGGAGCCTCTTCCTCTCCCTGCCAGGGGACTTCATGCCCTGCCTGTAAAGGGAAGTCCCCAAGGTGTTGGGGAGACAACCAGGTCCTCCCTGGCTTCTCCCATCCTGGCCAAATACACCAGCTCTGGTCATAGGCACAGGGAGAGTCGGTCCCAAGCAGTGGTGTGGAGGAAGCAGTTCAGAGAACAAGTCAGCATGAGGACCGTGAGGAGAGGAAGGCCAAGTGACCCCAAGCTAGCAAGATGCCTGGAAGACACCAGTCACCAAGGTTGGGAGGTGGCCACAAGCAGCCGACAGGTGGACAGAGAACCTGGAGCTTGGGGATCACGCGCTTGGGGCCATCAGCCACAGGAGATAACACTTGCAGGATGGACAAGTCCGGATAGCAGGAGTGAGCAGATAGATAACCCAACAACCTCATCTCAAGGTCCGTCCTTTGTTGAAGACTCTGGTTGGCTCTGCCAGGTCACTTTGCAGTGATTAGGAAGTGCAAATGTGATGCTATCATCAAACAATGTTAAAGTCTCAGTTAAAAGGACAGCCAGAAGTCAGTCCTCAGCACCTTCCAGGCTTTGACAGATGTGCTGGGATAGCTCCCCTGACCACCCCCGCAGGCCCGATGGGGGCCTCCTCCATCCACTCAACACATACCTCCTCGATTTCAGGCCTTCATCTGCTCAGCCTACCCCTACCCCGAGAGCTAGAACAGTCCCTGGCACATGCAAGGGAGTCAAGAAAAGAGAGAAAGAGAGAAAGAGAGAAAGAGAGAAAGAGAGAAAGAAAGAAAGAAAGAAAGAAATCATCAATCTTTCTACTAGACGCTAGACCCCTTCCTAAAAGCCATTTCTGTATCCAAAGCCCTTATTCCAGTGCCTGACCCATGAAAGGTGCTGGATAAATATATCTAAATGAGGTAAAATTTTCCAATGCCAACAGCAGGCCATGTTTGCGCTCTGGCTGCCCTGGGGACCGTGAGCTCCTACCCAAAACCCCCCACACCCCTTCTCATTCATCACCTAAAGTTGAGATGAGTTTCTGAGTTGTTTTCTAGACAAGCAATATATTCACTTATTTCTCGTCTAAAAACATGTGTGCAAATCATTTCTTTTGGCTAAAGATCATGCCAAGCAAGTGTCCACCCCCCTCCAATAGCAGGAAAGTAAACACAGGACGTAGTAAGGACACAGCTTGGAGGAGGAGAAAATGTCTACCTGTTTTAGTTTGTTTGAAGAGCTTATTTCATAAGAAACTGCGTATTTGCAGTATGACAAATGGGAACATCCAGACTCCCAGGCTCTATGTGGTTGAGACAAAACCTCCTCCATGAATCCCCTCGCTAGCCCCAGCGAGTAGGACGACACCTTCGCCATCATATCTGCATAATTGGCATAATTACTGCTATCAGGGTGAGTGACAGAAACACTATCATTAAAGATGTTGTGTAATCTTCCTTTTGTGTTTTTGCCTGTGGCAAATTAAGACCATTTTCCTCTCCTCTTGAAAGGATTCAGCTGTCCTGCCTCTCATTCTCTTTCCCCACTCCCTAGTCACCCCCTCCCCGCACCCCATCCCCTGACACTCCACTCTTCCACCCCCCCAATACCTTCATGCTTTGCTTCTCTCTCCTATTCCCACCCCCATTATCCATGGACTCTCCTCCCACTGTTTTTCTCCGGGATCTGACCAGATGCCTCCCTCCCCCTTTGTCCTTTTATTTTTTTTTTAATTATTTTTTAATAACTTAATTTATTTATTTTTATTTCTTTTCAGCGTAACAGAATTCATAGTTTTTTTTTTAATTTCATTTCTTGTCAGCGTAACAGAATTCATTGTTTTTGCACCACACCCAGTGCTCCATGCAATGCGTGCCCTCCACAATACCCACCACCTGGCTCCCCCAACCTCCCACCCTCCCCTGCCCTTCAAAACCCTCAGATGGTTTTTCAGGTGAACCATGAGAGACTATGGACTCTGAAAAACAACCCCTTTCCCCTTTTAACTTAGAGTTGCTGGATCCCCTCCTCTAGTTAGGAGACTTGAGCCGTGACCCACCACCACCCACCGCAGAGGACTGCCCGACCCTCCCGTCTTGGAATCTGGTCTCAAGGAAGCATTACTGCCCTGTTCAGGCTTCTGACAGGAAACCAGTTCGTCGCACAGAATTCGGGCTGTGGTTTGGGTGCCATGGGAATGAACTTGCAGCGGTCATGTTGAAAGTGGTCCAGCAGCAGTGAAGCGTGTGGCCAAAGGTTAACCTTTCCCTGCAGGTTCACGTCAGCTCCGAAAAGCAAGGAGTCTGAAGCCAGAAACTAGCGAGCCCACATGTTAATAAAAAACTAAACCCCATTATAAAATAACCATTTGTATTTGTTTCCTAGGGCTGTAATTACTGCAAATTACCACAAACTGCATGGCTTAAAACAACAGAGATCTGTTCTGTCAGGGTGCTGGAGGCCACACATCCAAAATCAAGTTGTCAGGTGGCTGTAGGGGGAAATGCATCCTTGTCTCTTCTCAGCTTCATCCGCCTCCCAGTCCTTGGTGTTCTCTGGCGTGTACTGACTCCAACCTCTGCCCCCTTCTTCACGTAGCCTCCTTCCCAGTGTCTCTCTGTGTTCCCTCCTCTTCTTTCTTTTTAAGATTTTATTTGTCAGAGGGAGAGAGCACAAGCGGGGGGAGGCAGGGGGAGGCAGAGGGAGAAGCAGGCTCCCTACTGAGCAAATATCCAGACGGGGGACTCGATCCCAAGACCCTAGGATCATGACCCAGGCCAAAGGCAGACGCTTAAGGGACTGAGCCACCCAGGTGTCCCTCCCCTCCTCTTCCTTTAAGCACCATTCTTCGAAGTTAGGATCCACTTTCATCCCGTGTGATCTCACCTTAACTAATTACATCTGCAAAGACTATTTCCAAATATGGATTTCCAAGAGGACATGAATCTGGGGATGGGGGCGGGGTGGTAGTGCGGGAAGGGACTCAACCTGGTGGGTTATTGAAAAGACATAGAGACATAAACAGATTTTATTTTTTTTTAAGATTTTATTTATTTATTTGTCAGAGAGAGCGAGCACAGGCAGACAGAGGCAGAGGGAGAAGCAGACTCCCCGCCGAGCAAGGAGCCCAATGTGGGACTCGATCCCAGGACACTGGGATCATGACCTGAGCCGAAAGCAGCCGCTCAACCCACTGAGCCACCCAGGCATCCCCATAAACAGATTTTAAAAATAAACTTTCTCTGGATATCTTCATTTAGGTGTCTTTCATATATCGTCTAGAGAAGGGAAGCAATGAAAGGATATATCTTAGGAGGTGTTTTAAGGGGGAGTTAATCCCAGAAAGTTCCTACAAAACTAATGTAAATGTAGAGACCTGAAGAAAAAAATTCAAAACAATCCTCCTTAATGTTTTATCAGCTCAGGGTCCACATCTCCTCACAGGAAAAGGGCCCTTCCTTCTGTGCCTCACCTCCCCACTCCCCTTCCCAGATTCAAGGGCTGAAGAGGGAGGGGGGAAAACTGAAAGAAGAGCAGAAATGTCAAGGGATGGAAGTCCAGAAGAAAGATCCCTCAGGACTTCCAAAGCCTCATTTTGGAGTGAATTAAAACTTATTTTTATCTAAGCTTTGTATAAGCGTTTCTTAAAATTTAAGTCAAAAAATATTCAGCAACTAGAACCAAGGTTGCCTTCCTATTTAAATGGGCAGTTCCGGGGTGCCTGGGTGGTTCAGTGGGTTAAAGCCTCTGCCCTCAGCTCAGGTCATGATCCCAGGGTCCTGGAATCAAGCCCCACATCGGGCATCAGTGGGGGGGGGACAGGGCATCAGGCTCTCTGCTCCTCAGGGAGCCTGCTTCCCGCCCCCGCCTGCCTCTCTGCCTACTTGTGATATGTCAAATAAATAAATAAATAAATCTTTAAAAAATAATAAAAATAAACGGGCAGTTCCTATGTCCACGCAATCCTAGTGTAAGGAAACAGTCAATTATCAAGATATTTCAGGTCCAAAATCTGATTTCAAAAACAAAACATAAAGATAAACAAAATCAGTTAAAAAAAAAAAAAAAAAAACAAGTATTGGTTTCAACCAGAAGCGATATTGCCCTTCCCCACCTGCCAGAACATTTGGCCTTATCTGGAGACACTTTCAGTCATTGTGACTAGGAGGGCTGCTACTGGCATCTAGAGACCAGGGATGTTGCTGGACATCCTGCAATGCACAGGAAAGCCTTTCACAACAAAGAAAGATCCGGCCCAAAACGTGAACAGTGCTAAGATCAAAAAGCCACTTTCTAGCTTAGAGAAAATCTTTCTAAAACCACACTTTGATCATGTCTCTCTCCTGCTCAGATGGCTGTACACTGTCCTTGAGAATTCAAGCTCCCTGGCTTATAAGACCTTCCAGAATTTTCCTGAGGTTGCCTTTTCAGCCTTTTCTCTCACTATTCCCACTATGAACCCTTCTTACCCACCACCTTGGACCAGTACATACCAGGCTCAAGCCCTTCACAACTCATCCTACTTTGCAAAACTTTCCCTCTCTGACTCAAACCTTACCTGTCCTGCAAGGATCAGCTCAAGCTCCATGCATTCCAGAAACTCTAGGACCAGCCCTTCCCTGTCCATCTCATCTTGCATCAGTGTCCCCTCACTCAATACACTCCAGCAACAACTGGTCTCCTTGCTGTCCCACTAACACACAAGCTCTTTCCCACCTTCCCACTCATGGGTGGCTTCTCATCCTTTAGGTTTCATCCATCACCTCAGAAAGGCCCTCACGAACCCTCCTATTCACTCCCCAAGTTCTCCATCATCACTCTGTTTAGTTCCTTCATGGTATTTATCACTATATAGTAAGCTGTCTGTTCACATGCTTGCTTCTTCTTTCCTGCCTTTTTCCTCACGCTAGAATATACACTCTGAGGCAGAAAACTCGTCTTGCTTCTTCATCAATATGTCCCAGCCTCGTCATAATACCATGAGTCTGACCCAAAGGATGTGTTCAAGGGGCACCTAGGTGGCTCAGTCAGTTAAGCGTGGGACTCTTGATTTCTGCTCAAGTCATGATCTCAGGGTCATGAGATCAAGCCCCACATCGGGCTCTGCATTCAGCATGGAATCAGCTTGAGATTTTCTGCCTCTCCCTCTGCCCCTCATCCTGCTCATGCTCTCTCTCAAATAAATAAATAAAATCTTTTTTTTTAAGTAGGTATTCAACAAATATTTGTTGAATGAATGAATGCCCTCATTCATATGCAGGTTTTCTGTTACTGAACTCTTGACTGTGCATCTCTGTCCTCAAGAGCACAGCTGCCCCGCCCCCATAGTACATCATGGTGCATTTGATACCTAGTAGTTAGACATCGAATGAATAAGTGCCTGCCTAAATTTAATATATCCAGAGCTTACACTCTAGTATTTCTGGATTTAGACTCCACAGGAGACCCGCTTTGTAGTTAATTCCAACCGGTTGATGATGAAAGCAGGAAGCGCTATTCTGACTGATTACGTAAATGACATGGTCAGTGCTACATTCTGATGAAGACTTCAAACTTCCTACACGTATGTTTTATGGCACTAATATGCCTTATTATCACTGGGCTTTATATTCTGGCTAGGAAGAAATTTTCATTGGTCCGTTTATCAAAATCTATAGTTTGCTATGCAAAGACCTGGCAGAGAGCCTCTCAATTTCCAGCTGATTTTCCTCCCTAGGACAGTCACAAAGGAAAATCATCTCTGTATTTGGAAGGCGTTTTGGCGTCATTTCCTCCAGTCCCCTGGGGCAGAGATTCTGCTTCCAGATACATCTTTTCCTCCTCTTGCATGGTTGTAGAATTTTTAGCTGAGGTGTGGCCACCCCATTCAAGACCACATTTCCCAGACTCCTTTGCAGTGAGCTACATCATGGACTAAGTTCTGGCCAGTGGAATGTGAATGGAGAATATGCGTGTACCTTCTTCACAGTGAGCTTGAAAGCTGAGTACCTTCCCTTTCTTTTCCTCTTCTGGCGTAAATGTAGACGTGGTAGTCTGGATGAGGGCAATATCGAAAACGGCAGAACAATGAGGAAAAGGCAAGAGAATCAATTACATCCTAGCTGCTGTGTGGCCTGCATTAGAGTTTGAAGTTCACAATTTCGCTTAACTCACTGTTAGTTGGGATCTTGTTCCAAAAGATGGCGTGATCGCATCATCGCTTCCTACCTTCCCCACTAAGAAAGTCAGCAGTAACACCCCCCCCATCCCCGTTTAGTCAAACTGAGGTTAAGAGGGGGCATGCCCACACTGGGCAGTAAAATCAGTGGAAATGCTTAGCTTTAAGCCAGTACCTGCTGGGTCTCGTTTTCTTTAACTTCCTCAGCCACCCAAGCTTCTCTCTTACTGCCTATCCTTGGCCTTCTCCTAGCTCCTTCGAACCTCAATCTCTCCCATGGACACCGATCAGTGGCACAGCATGATCTGAAGAAAGGATATTTTGAGAGACCCTGAGCAGGCTTATCTCCTGCTAGCAGTGATTTTTGCGTTCCCAGATGGACTCACTCCGTTCCCTTTCCTCAGCTTTCCCTGAGGTGTCATTTACTGCAAGACAGAAGCACAGTTCTTTCTGCCTTAAAGAGGCTTCCAGAACTGGTGATCTGAGCCTGTCCCTGTGGATTGTTTTCAGGTTATGAGAGACCCCTCGAACATTAAGACTATTTACTGATAGCAAAGTGCTTTCAAATGATCTCCATTTCCCTTCCCTCATTTACTCTTTGTTGAAAATAGATGATCTTGCCTGCAAGTGCTCTAAGTGGAAGTAGCCAAGGAGGAAGGTGGGGCGAGTCAAGGTGTTCACACAACAAATGTATGCTGAGCACCTGCTCTGGTGCCGTCCCAGGCACTGAGATCCATCTGCAAGCAAGACACATAAGGGGGCTGCCTCGTGGAGCTCCCATTTTAGTGAGGAAGACAAAAAAAGAGGTGGCACAAGGAAGGAAGGAGAGAGGAGAAGGGGAGGGAGAAGGGAGAGAAGAGAAGTGAAACAAATTTGTGTTGTGAAGAAAACACTATGAGGAAAATACAAGGGGAATGGGTCAGGCAGGTCTCTCTGGGGAGATTCTGAGCTGAGACCTGAAGGACACCAAGCTAGGGGTGGGGATAACAATGTAGGGAACAGACCCGGGAGAAGGAACAGCAGGTGCCAGGGTCCTGGGGTAAAGGGAAGGGCCCTGTGACTACCGTGAAATGAAGGAGGAGAAGGCTTGAGACGGACTCAGCTCAAGGTCCTTTGAGCCCCAGGAAAAGTCATGCACGGAGCTGAAAAGGTGTGCCTGGAGGTCAGGAAAAGAGATGAGAAGCTTAACCTTAACTAGTGTCCTTCCATAGAGAAGAGAGGAGCTTAAGAAATCTCTGGAAATCTGGCTTCAGTTGAGCCCATTCTCCTCTAGAGAGCATTCTGCCTGTGTTCACAATTGCGTGAGCGGTACTTATGATCATGAATGGTTAAGTATCGATAACTGACAGTGTCACTCACCTTTGGTGTTAAACGCATCCTTGGGGTGCCTGGGTGGCTCAGTCACTTGAGCATCTGCCTTCCGCTCAGGTCATGATCCTGGAGACCTGAGATCAAGTCCCATATCCCACTCCCTACTCAGCAGGAAGTGTGCTTCTCCCTCTGCCCTTCACCCCATTTATGCTCTCTCTGGCTCTGGCTCTCTCTCTCTCAAATAAATAAATAGTCTTTTTTTAAAAAAGGATCCTCTCCCATCTTCTCTAAAATAAGTACCTTCTAGCACAAGCAGAAAATAAAACTTCTTCTCTAAGCCTGAATACTTACTAAAACAACTCATTCTAAAAGCAGATCCTCAAATCTAAAACAAAAGATTCTTGCCCTGAAACCCTTTCCTTCCTGCATTTATGACACTGCGGCCCCGATGGCCCAATCTCAGCCCTGACTGACCCGAAACAGAGGTTTTGATCAGGCCTCTGGGATGACCGAGACAAGCTCACGTGACTCACTTTATGTATTTGGGCCTCAGTTTTATCATTGAAATGAACAGAAATACTTTAGAGACTAATGTCAGCTCACTGGCAAGTAGACTCTAGAATCTACCTTTTCTCTCTTTTGGTGAATCATGATGACTTCTGCCTCTCTCTGTGGCATACCTCCCATTCTCCATAATTTCATAGAAATTACTGCTGGTGGGTCTGTGGTTATTTACTCACTGACTGGGCAGCCAAAGGGGATACCATGATGGACAGGACGGCCATAGTCCCCACCTTCAAGACACCAAGTCTAGTGGGGAACACAGATGCCAAACGAGCGATTTCTGGAGGCAAGCGCCATATGAGAGAGACTCAGGTCCCTCTGGGAACAGCCATCTACAATGGCCAGCTCTGGCTGGGACAAATCAAGTCTCCTCGAAGGTCTCATCCATCTTAAGAAATATATTCTATCTTCTGAGGAGTGTGTTGCTTCGTAACGAATTGAAAAAACTATAGAAGCAACTAGTTTTCCTTTCTATCATCACCTGCCTGTGGTATACCATCTCTGGAATCATGGCCTCGCCCCATCTTTCTCTAAAGTACTCAGGAGCGTGTACAGAAAGTGAGGTGGTGTGGTGGAAAGACCCAGCATTTGGCCCAAGATGATCTGGGCTCATATCCCAGCTTAGCCTCTGAGAAGTCCCCACACACTCTGAGGATAATAACTCCTCTCCCCACCCCCCCACCCCGCCCCCCCATGGGATTATTGTGAGGGTCCACGTGATCATTTACATGAAAATGCTTTGCAAACTACAGAGCATTATTCTCCTGTCAGCTGCTGTTTCACAAGTCTTAGCATATTTGGGGGGGGGGGGCTTCAGTTTTCCTGACACTAATATACAGATTCCCGCTACTCTTTTGTGACACCCTTCATCACGGGCCCCTCCTTCCATCTTTTGTTTGTGTTCATTTCAAATCCGAGCTATGATGGCTTTCCCTCTACACCACGTTCATTGGCTGCTTCCACCTTTTCTCTCTTGTGATTTTTTTTTTTAATGGTACAGATAGGATGTCATTTAAAAGTTCATAACCTTCCCAGGTCCTTTTAAGTCACCCTCAAATCCCAACTTCCCGGACATCCCCTCCCCCCACCCCCCCACCCCCCCACCCCCGTTTCATGCTACAACTTAGAAAATCAGAAAACTTTTAAACCAGACCAGAATGATCTCTCTCAGCCTGATGCCAAGGAAGGATCAGCATACCCCTCAGCTTTTCCTTGGAATCTGTCCCATTTGGTGGTGACCTCGGAAGAACTGTATGAAAGCCACAGGGGCCAGAATTTCATCGAAAGCCTGATAGGGCAGCTCAGACAACCTAGAAGCTGTTTATCTGGGGACATCCCAAAGTTGTCTTGGGCCTCCCAGACACACCGCCCCATACACCGCATCAAACCCAGAAGCTGGGCCTCTGTCGGCTGGCCGGCCACTCCGGACCGCTGCCTCAGCCTCCTGGGCAGTTCAAGGCAGGACAGAAGCCAAACAGAAGCCAACTTACACCGGGTGAAGGAGGCAGGCCATTTCTCCCAGCTCACTCAAGCGTGGGCTTCCCTTCTTCATCCAGGCAAGGAGAGGCTGTGGATTAATCCAGAGACTAAGTACAAACATGTGAAAACTCAAGCCAATGGAAAGGAGGTTCACATCACTTATTCCCCCTTCAGTGGAAGAGGTCACTGGGTAATAATGGCAGCTCAGACTCAACTTCTTCTTTGGAATTCAACTTCTTCTTCTTCTTGTTGCCCATGGCGGTGACCAGGGAAGCCAGTGGAATGGATGACCAAACCCCAGGTCGTTACCGTGAGGAAAGGGGGCAGCTTGGTGATGCCAGCCTGCACACAGCTATGGACCAGCCCATTCCACGCCGTGGGCACCTCAGCCGGGGTCCTTCTCCCTGCGTCCACAGCTTGCCTCTCTGGCCGAGGCAGTGTGGCCCCTGGAAACACACCCAAAGAGACATACACAAAGGGCATCTCATTAAAAAGGATGCAGCCCTTGAGCAAAGAACCAAACATGGAGGGGCTGTGGCCACACCCCAGCTCTCAGCTTCTGACCTCTGCTTTACCAGGCTACAGCACCTTTCTCTGGAGTGACTTAGGGGCCATCTTGGGAGAGGGTGCATGTGTTTTCAAACGAAGACACTTTGGTTCCTGCGTAGGACCCAGGCTTCTTTCCTTTTTTAGCCTTCTTCAATCAATCTACCCACCTTCCATAGTCATTCCCAAGTGTCACCAAATCCTCTGTGTCAGAAACAACCACTATTTGCTTGAAACACAGGTTCATTGATATGCGGGAATATGACACATCCTAGAAATGGCAGATCAAGACGCACGCTAAAAACCAAGCACGGGCGAGAAAACAAAATGTAACTTTATATTGTCCAAAACACTCAACTGGGAAATACCATCTTTCACACTTGCTGCTGTCAGAGCCATTAATGGACATCATCTTTCTGATTCTGAGTACTGTTTGAAAATGTGTGCCCTTTCAGTCCCCGCCATTAAAGCCTGGGCTTTCTGTTGTTGTTTTGGTGATGACGGCCGGATTGTTTAAGGATTTCTTGGAGTTGTTTAAGGGTGGCCTTATTTTCTTTTTCCTTCTCGCTCTCTCTCTTTCTCTCTTTTCTTGGAGGCTGGGGGGAGGGGGCGTGCAGTGAGGCGGGGTGGGGTTTGGAAATATTGACCCACGAGGATTTACTTAAATCCTCCTTGGTTAGAGGCCTCCAAAGACAAAGCCATATCCATGGCAACCACAGGCGACCCAGCAGAAGAGAGAGCACACCAGACACAGAGCATAATAGCTCTGTTTACTGATGACTAAGGTCTTGAAAGCCCTACTGTACATTCCAAGTCCCGGCTCAGGGCAGGACTCCAGGCTGTCCTCAGCCTCCAGACCCAGCAATCTATAATCAGAGACACAGAGAGGAAAAGAAGCCCTTTTCCTAGCCCTCAAATAGTCCTCCTCCTCCCTGGGAGGGAGGACTGTGCCCCTTCTCAGGAGCCTCCAGATAGATGATCCTGCGGGAAAGGAAATGGTGAGCAACCCGAGGAGGAGGCAGAGGTGGGGCAAGTCATGGGGGTGGGGTGGGGGCACAGCTGCCAGAACCCTCATGGCTCATGGTAGTCCCACTGTCCCTCCAAAAAGTGAGTTCATCCGAGAAAACACCAGCATAGAAAGAACTCTGACCCAAAGTGCTTACATTTAAACCCAAGACGTACAGGATCCCTCCACGGGAAGATTCCAGTTGCCCGGACCTGGGAGGAGAGAGAGCAGTGGAAGGTGGAGAGCAGCAATCGACAGTGTCCGAGCTCCCTGGGGTCTCCTAACAGACAAGAAAGGCCAGCCCGATGGCACCGAAACTGCAGAAAGCTTCCACTAAGAAGAAATGGACACAAGGCCTTCCTTGGTAGCTGCTTGGGGCATTTCTTTTCTATGTTGGGCTTCTACCTACACATTTATTTGAATTTTTTTTTTTTTTTCTTAAGTTCCAGCAGCTGGGGACACCTGGGTGGCTCAGTTGGTGAAGCATCTGCCTTCGGTTCAGGTCATGATCCCAGGGTCCTGGGATCGAGCCCCACATCCAGTTCCCTGATCAGCAAAAAGCCTGTTTCTCCCTCTGCCTACCACTCCCCCTGCTTGTGCTTTCTCTCTCTCTGACAAATAAATAAATAAAATCTTTATTTAAAAAAATTAAAAAGATAAAGTTCCAGCAGTTAAAATAGTTTGAAAATCATAGCTCTAGAAACAGGAGAAAGGGGTGGAGAGCCGGAGGAGAGAGAGACGGCTAAGAATCTGGGAGTGCCTCCTGGACACCTCTCCTATTTATTCAGCTATCCTCACGTTGACCTTACTATGCAGGCACTGCGTTTTCTATTGCTTTTCAGACAAAGAACTAGGATTTAAAGAAAATACAGAATTTGCCCCTAAGGTCACACATCAGCAGAATCGATTCTGAGCCTGTCCAAGTTGAAGCTGTGCTCCCAGGGTCTACTTGACCGCCCCCCCCAACACACACACACACCCAGCTTTATTCCTCTGGAAAGCTAGGAGCTGTTTGCCTCTGCTCCCGGGTGAGAGAGGTTACACAGTCTGGGACAGCTTTGCCAAGAAATTCAAAATATTCGGGGACCCACTAACGAACATTCCCGCAGGCCCAGAGTTGAAGGAGTCGCTGGGACCGAACCTTTGAGGACAGATTTCTTCTAAATTCTGAAAGCTCTGGGCCGCCAAGGGAGCCCCCCTTCTTGTCAGAGAGCCCCGGGGAGTCTTTGTTTCAGATTCCAGTGATCTGCAGAAGTTTAGGCTGCTCCCATTTTACCATCACGGGGACAGAACTTCGTAGAATTGCAAGGAAATTGAGCCAGCTCTCTATGTCCGGGGAATTTTCCACAGTGTCCTTGCCAGAGAGGGAGCCTGAACTCGCGTTACAGAGTGAAGCGAAAGGGATTTGCCAAGCTTGCCATTCAGAGCTGTGTGCCAGGCAACCACTCGCCGTGGGGGACCAGCTTTTGTGCTTCCAAGAGGCTCGTGGAAGCAGCCAAGTTTCCCTGACCAGAAACGCTGGCTTTTTCCGAGTTTTGGCAGGTGGAGAATCTTGCCTGAAAAGGTCTGGTCTCGCCACAGCACCCAGGGCCAGCAGAAACCGGGAAGCAACATTGTCCTGTGGGCAAGGCCTTCTGCTCAGCATCTGGTCTCTGAGGTCATTTTACTCGTCAGTGGCTGGTGGCCCAAGTGACGCTGGCACACGAGTCCATGACACGAACTTCAGAAAGAATCTTCCGTTGGCTGCACACTTGATCCCTCAGAACATCCCCAAGAGTCATTGCACTTGGGTGACCCAACTCAGCCCTGGGCAACTGGGCATGTCAGTGGTGAGGAAAGGACCTGGAGTGTCTACACTGGAATTCAGCTGCAATGCCAGGGACAGACACCCACACCGAGTCATCTAAAGTCAACAACAACAGAAGAAGAAGAAGGAGAAGAAGAAGAAGAAGAAGAAGAAGAAGAAGAAGAAGAAGAAGAAGAAGAAGAAGAAATAACCCCACACAACCAAAGCTAGGACCTCCCCCCACCCCCAACCCACTCCAAAAGTGTTCAAGGAAGATACAAGTGTTGCTTCCTCGGTCTGGTGGTGGAAAGGTCGAACCCACAGCTTTCACTTCTGGTGTCTCTGCGCGTGCTCCACCCTCCCCTCACCAGCATCTACCTCTGCCTCTGGGTCACCCACCAAGAGATGACGGCAGACTTGGCAATCCAGTGCCTTGAATCTACATAATCCCCCAGCTCCTTAACTTCCTTTTTTTAAAGATTTTATTTATTTATTTGAGAGAGAGAGAGCACAAGCAGGGGGAGCAGCGGGCAGAGGGAGAGGGAAAAGCAGGCTCCCCACTGAGCAGGAAACCCAACGCAGGACTCCATCCCAGGACCCCAGGATCATGACCAAGCCGAAGGCAGACGCTTAACCGACTGAACCACCCAGGGGCCCTTCATTTAACTTTTTGTCTTGAAATAGTTATAGACTCAGCAGAAGTGGCACAACATTTAAATCTGAATCGAAATTTACCTGAGGGAAAAGCTGTAGCCTTACTTTCTCTGCCTCCCTTTCCTAGAAGTCTCTCGGCCCTGTGGTGGACACCACCTGAGAAAAGGAGTAATTGGATAGGAGACTGGAAATTTATGAACCCTTGGGGTCTTGGAAGCAGAATAACTTTCTATGTAGATATGCACATGCATAGAGGTATATGTCTATCATGCCCTCAGAAGATCAAGTTTAAAAGGTAGAGAGCTCTCTCTAAATATGCAAGTTTTTCATTATGTTTTTATCATTGCTGAGCCTCATATGGAATGAATTCTATTTTCCCTTTTTATTGTCATATTTATAATACCTGACACTGGCCTCTTTACAGCTTGTGGAAGTACCGGTTGTTTCTGCTAACCCTCAAATAAGAACTCAAATAGAAATTCATTTTGATAAACCTCCCCAGGGCCTTCCATATCCAGCGAAGGAGTCATGGGTCAAAACTCAACCTGAAAATAATTTTAAAAGGGAAAACGACTTTGATTTTCATTTGCGACAGAGCAATAAGACAAGGCAGCGCCGTGTAAGAGGAAGTTACCAGATGAAGAAAATCTAATGAGATCCAAGTTGTACGCTTAAACAGTCTTTAAACTCTGGCGAAGAGCATCTCGTGAAAGGTTACCAGATAACTGGTTTACTCAAAGAACCTCACATACAACTAACCTGGCATTTCCTGTGTGAGGCCTGGGGTACCCAGGTTTTGTTTCTGGATGAGAAGATGGACTGCCCACCCTAAGGGAGGACATGGCGGGCTGGTATAGCCGGGCCTGGAGCTTCATCCCTTTGCTGCCTGCACTGCCCCCTGGAGGGGTCAGCCCGGAGCCCCAAGTCTGGAGGGTAAGAACAGCAAGTAAAGACTGACAGAAGGCTGGATGGCTCTGAAATATCCTTGTCCTGGGGTTGCTGAGAGCCCAGGAAAGGACCTCTCCTAACCCTTAACATAGACTCCCAAGATGTATGGATTTATTTCACAGAAGCAAGCTTGTGACTATGAAAGCAATTATATACTCATTTCAAAGAAGTTGGATAATTAAAATAAGCATAAAGGGACAGAATCACTTGTAATTCTACCATACAGAAATAATCACTGTTAACATTTTAGTATATTTCTTTCCAGTTTCTATGTGTGTGTGTTTGCTTATACAAACATATTAATATGGGACACAAAGTTGGGCCCACACTACACATATAGTTTGGGATCCTGCTTTCTTCTGTATCCTAAAATAATCCTGACTGTAAATAACACCAGCTGTACAATATCCCATCATATGGATATACCATGTGTTCATCCATTCTCCTATTTTTATCATTTTATTGCTTCCCATATTTTTTAATGATAGATGATGCTGTAAGGAAAAATATCTTTGCTCATAAATCTATCCTCGTTCATAAATCCATTTCTTTGCTCTTCTCTCATTCCTCCCTCAAAATCGATTTCTGGAAGTAGAATTACCAGGTTAAAGGAAGAACCACGTTTTTGGTTCTTGCTCTGTATTATATGCTCTGTATTATATGCATGAAATTTGTCCAACTCACCTTCCCAGTGTGTCCAACAATCACACACAAAGCATGTGCAAGAAGCCATGTGCCGACACGAATGTGCCCAACTAACAAACTAAGTAGTGGCCCGGGGCTTTGACTGATTCCCCACATAATGTAGCAAGATCAGAAAGGATAGGAAAATTTGCAAGACTTACAAAAAATAACCTAACAGGTACCCCCGGAGCCTCTGCCAGCTCATAGAGAAGCTTTGCACAAATTAGGAAAAGTCACACCTTCCTCAAGACATTTTGCTCCCACCTGCTAGAAAATCGTCATCCACAACATCACATCTATGCCGGCTGCCCTGCCATCAGAGGCCGGTGGAGCTGGGCAGGGCACAGCTGGTGCTCCTGGGATGTCTTGTCACGGTAGGTCAGCTACGCGACAGAACCTCGAACACATTCCCGTGCACATGCTCCTCCCTTTCTCCCCACAGCCACCTGCAACAGCCACCCCCACTCCAACCCCCAACCCCAGCTCCCTGAGAACCCTCAGTCTCCTATTGGCCTGAAAATGACAATTGTCCCCTAGGTAGGGGTCTGGAACACCCTGGATGTCTTGCGCCCTTACATTGCTCCATTTAGATGTCCCCGCAGTGCCTCGGATTTGTCAGAGGAAACAAATCTCATTCTCTCTGCCCCACTTCTCTGTCTCTCTGGGGATGCTTATCATCTTGGGGTTGTCAACAAATCATCCCTTCCCTTCACACCCCACTGCTGAGCTGTTGCCAGCTTCTGATTATGCCTCCTTTCCTTCCCTTCGCGCGCCACTCTCTCTGCCTCCCTTGAATCCATTAACCCCAATCAGGACATTAACAAGCACAGGTTATGGAAAATTACTCTGGCTTCTGATAACTGTCAGGTTCACCATTTCCACCTCCACTCAATGAACACATTGGATGCTTACAAAATCTCCTGCCTTCTTCTCCACTCCCCCCTTCCAATTTGTCTATATTAGAGCTTAGAATGGAAAACAGCATTAGACCAGGAAGCACCCGAGGCAAGAAATAAATGGTGGGGATTACTATCTGTGGCAAATAGACTCGCTAAGTTTATATACAATGAGAAGGTCAGGGCAGAAGGTGATGCACCCAGACTCCTGCAGATGTCAGCCAACATAGCCAAGACCCACTGGGGATGGGGTTGCAGGGTGGGAGGGAGCTCCCCAGGTCCACTCTCAAATGCTGCCAGATCTGGACAAATTCCTTATAAGGCCTCCATTTTCCACATGCAATTCTGTAACTTTTGCTTTTGAGCTTTCCAGTGGAAATCCTAAGGCAGGTGATGTTCCTCAATCTAACCTGGGCTTCTCTTAAACATCAGACACACCCCAAGGGCCCACAGTTTCCATTTTAAAATCTGAGCACGGGGCTATGAGGCAGGCAGCCAAAAAGCATGGGCCCCGGAGAAAACCTGCTATGCCCCACGGCCCCTCCCAACACTTCTTTTTGGAGCTTCCCCATGGGAAGTCTGGAGAGAAGCAAGAGGTGCCCAGAGCCAGCATGAGCTGCTGTCCTAAACACTTATCCATGTTTTGGCCATTTGTGACATAACCAATCTTCTCTCCTCCATATCTAATGAGGAGAAAATTAGAAAAAAAAAAAAAAAAAGGTAATGCATAGTAAAGAATTTGGACTTGCCCAGAAAGAGGTCTGGCCTTTGCCCTCAGCCTCTTGGAAATCATCTATGTCATACCTGCTTGGAGTATCTTTCCTTAGGACAGGTGTTGGGCACACCTGATAGTTTTAGGGGGGAACTGACCATGTCAGAAAGACCATGTGACTTAGGGTCAGCGCTCTGGGTCGCTTGTTATCAGTCGACCTAGAGACTGAGTTCAATCACGTGGGTGATCAATCAATCATGCCTACATAATAAAGCCCCAATAAAAACTAAGATGAGCTTCTCTGGTTGGCAGTGCATATTGTCACACATCAGTAAGGGGAAGGTAAAGCAACCTGATTCCCTGGAGAGAGAAGGCAATGGAAGCCTGGCATTTGGAACGTTCCCAGACTCTGCCCTCCATGTCTCTTCCTTTGAATGATTTCCTTCTGTATCCTTACTCTGTAATAAACCATAACCACGAGTACCACAGCTTTCAGTGGGTTCTGTGGGTCCTTCCAGCACAGCATCAAACCTAACGGTGGTTTTGGCAAGCCCCCCAAACTTGCAATTGGTGTCCAAAGGGAGGGCGATTGTGGGGACCATGCCTTCAAACTTTGCAGTCTGACTAACTTCAGGCAAATGGGCTGAAAGAAAGGAAAGTATGATGTGAAAAGAAACTTTGTTTTATGACAAAGTTGCCACATTCTGAAAATGAGGTTATAAGCCATCTCGAGAGAACTGTCAAAATGGTCTCTTCTTCCTACAAAAGTGTCGTTAGTGCTGACCACAAGCAGAGAGCCAGGCCAGAAGATTCTCAAAGGCCCTCCAATCCAGGGAGTCTCACCCCGGGATAGAGCTCTCTCCACGCTTAACCCTCCAGAGGTTTCCCGTCCCACTGAGAATGAAATCCAAGCTTCTTACCTATGTGTGAGTGTGAGTGTGTGTGTGTGTGTGTGTGTTCCTCCAACTAAACTGTCAATCTAGATCAGTGGGGGCACATAATAAGCTCACTATAAATGGTGGCTGAATAAATGAATGCCTCAAATAAAGGAACATAAAAATGTATTCAGTCTTTCACAGCGGAGAAGTTTTTCGGACATTCACAGAATGGTGCGACCATCACCACTCTTGAATTTATCTGACTTACTTCTGAACCCCTGTTCCCCCTTCCTCTCCACCATGGGGTTCTGACGAGGGCTGCCAACCAGAATACCCCACGTGCATCAACCGTCAGGAGAATGTGAGGGCCCGGGTGAGGCCGAATTCATCCCCAGCACTTTCCAGCAGAAACTGAGAAAGGCCTTCCGTCTCAGTGGGGGAAGCTTGCCGAGTGAACATGGAGCTGGCAGGGCCCAGATCCCTTGCTATGTGGAAGCAGCTGGCCTGTGAGAGATGAGAAGAAATCTGACAGAGAGAGAGAGGGAGAGAGGGAGAGAGAGGAAGAGAGAAAACACTGGTTCTGGTTTTTCTTGAGGCCAGTCACACTACCCCGCTTTCCACAGTTCAGTTACATAAGACACTGACTGATTCCCTCGGCCCTAACTAGTTGCGGTGACTTTCTATAACTCGGAGCCTAAGGTGTTCCTCGGGACAATACAGTCCTTGTCCGGCTCACACCTTCCCTCAGCACACGTTTGTGAAGTATTTACTGTGTGCAGGGTGCTGGCCTTGCAGCACATAGTCTAGGGGCGCCACAGCAAGTGTGGGAAGGCCGTGAGAGAGAAACGTGCAGAGCCAAGCATGTCCCCTGTCAGTGGGGCAAGGCAGACCTTTGGAGGAAATGCCCTCTAAGATGAGACCTGAAGTTAGAGAGGAAAAACTATCAGAAGGCAAGTACGCCAGACACTAAGAGGAATCAGAAGACATCCCTGGGGCAGGAAAAGTAGAGGAAGCTCCTAGAAGGACATGACATCTGAAGTAAGCCTTAAAGGATGGGTAAGACGCAGATATTTAGAGAAAGGACACAAGAGCATTTCACAGAGGAAATACAGAGTAAAGGCGGATGCAGGACCCAGTGAGATATTAACGGGAAGCTGTGATGCACGGAGGGAAGAGGTAGGAATTGGGCTGCAGAGGTGGGCTGGTGGCTCACAGCAGGCGAAGCCCCGAGGGTGTCGGGTGTAGGCGCAGGGCAGCAACGAGCTCAGCTATGAGTTGTGACAAGCAAAAGAATGTGAGACGAAGAGGTGGGTGAGTTGGAGACAGAGAAACTCGTTTGGTGCCTCTTCCCACAGTTCATGGAGCAAGATGATCTGACCCAGTGGCAGGGGAAATAGATGTCAACATACGTGGGCACCACTGAAAAGGTAGAAATGATCAGATTTAACGTTGTGCAGGGAGGTAGAAGAGAAAGAGGAACCAAACGTGATAACACTGGTGATGCTCTGGGTAATGGTAAGGGCCACCAGGGGCCACTGGTGCCGCCCAGGGCCAAGCCCTTTGCGTGGACTTTCTGATCTCATCTCCACAATGCCATGAGGCAGGTCCTAGTATTACCCCCATTCTAGAGTCCAGAAACTGAGGGACAGATGAAGTAATTTGCATCGACACCACCTGAATGACGCTTTAAGGAGTCAAGCAGAGCCTTGGGAAAGGACAAGGTCATTTTTCCACAGACTGAGTGTAAGTTGCCCGTCTAGGGGAAGTCCGGCCTTGAACTTTGCTCTGACGTGTACTTGCCACACGCCGTCTTCCTGTCTTCCTGAGTACACAACAAAGGGCAAGATCCCAAGGTTTCTTCAATCGAGATATATTATCGTGACCACCCCCACACCCCTGCCCCATCCACTGTGCCTGTCACTCTGTGACAGAAGGAAATTAGATTTACCTGCTAAGCTTTGTTTTTCACAAAGCTATGTGCGATGATTACCCAGGACCCCGTGGTCTTCTAGGTGTTTGCAAATTGATTTTCTGATTATTTGTTTCAGTGATTTTCCAGGTATCCAGTGTTTTTCCAAGTTGCTCAGCTTTACAACGTGGTTGAGTTCAATTGTGTATTTGCCTTCCCTTTCCTGTATTAATATGAAGGTTTAATGTTATGATTATTTAAGATCTCTTTTGCATGCAGCATATATCTCTGAGGGTACATACATACAAATCTCTAGGACTATAAATACACACGTGGACAGGCACACCGTAATCTTAATGCACACTCCCGCAGACTTTATGACCTCGTGCAAAAACGGGAGTACAGCGAGAACCTGCGACTAGCTCAAACACCCGAAATAAAGATCCTCACTGTCTAGAAACATTTATAGGGCAAATTTAAAAAAAAAAAAGCCTCAACATTTGTTATGACTATGTTCACATAGCTATTCTGTGAACACTGACCAAAAGTCAGATACAACAAAACTTTAAAATTCATCTTTTCTGCACCCAACCCCCTTTCCTGAAGCCAGGATTTGGAGAGAGTGGTGTCTGGACAGAACACTATGCAGTGACTCCGTTTCTTATGGGTAAATCTAAAGCCCAATACCAAGGAATCAGAGGAATAAAATCCCAAACCCATTGTTCCATACTAAAACGACCAGCTCAATGAAATAATGGCTAAAGACCTCTGTAGCTCAAATAGTCACTGAATCTAAAGACTGATTATGAGAATGATTAATGAAAATCATGGCAAAATGTTTTGCAAAAACGCAAGGCTATAAGAGTGCCGAATGTAATTCAACCATTTCCCCCACAAAGTTAAACTCTTTCATTTTATTAAACACATCTTTAGAAGTATGTACTATGCTCTGAGCCTCAAGCGTCATAGGCATCTGAAAAAAGCTTTTGTCAAATCTGTGAGCCCCAAAATCTATTTTATGAAAATGAATTATTCATAGGCTGAGTACATTTGACAGCCTTCATGTGAATAGAATTCACCTGCTAGATCAAAGCAAATTTTGAACCAAACAAACAAAAAATTACAACTTCTCACTGGCAGCCCTCTCCATAAGCAACCCTCCCTCCCCTTACTGGCTTAGACCCAGGAGCTAAGAGGACTGACTGCATTATCCTTTGTTTCCCTAAACTCTAAATAAACCTGCAGTAGTCCCTTTATTAAATTCCCTACTAGGAATCTGTCATCAGTTTCCTACTGGGCCCCTGGCTAATAGAGGCATAATAATATTACCTAATAACAAAATGAGGATTGAATAGAAAAGGGCACGCTAAAGCATTTAGCCTGGTTCATAGCAAGTGTTCAATAAATATTACCTATTATGATGATGATTGGGCTTTTTATTTTCCCATCAGTTCTGTCCTAGTTGATTCCATAAATGCAGATTATCAGCTGATGATAAATTTCTCCTCCAAGCCCTTTATTAGGAATTTTGAATAAATGAACATTTTTGCCTAGTAATTTTCTCATGAAGAAGGACATTTGCTTTCGCGTCCCGTTAGAATCCCGAAGGACTTTTAAAGAAGAGCAAATTTCAAAGTCACATGGACACCAAGTCTTTTTCACAGTCATTTCTCAGTGTTGGTGGCAGTCTGCGAACAACCGGGGAAGCTTCCAAAAATTCAGTACCAGTGGGAAAGGAGTGTGGCTTCTGCAGGCCTTGAGGATTTTCCTAATGGCAAATGTTTGGAGTGGTAAGCAAGCTAAGCGATTGCAGTCGACGAAAACACTTCTTTGGGTAACAGTTGGAAGCCGTCTTGTGACACATCGATACTAAGATTCCTAATTCCAGCTCAGCATAGCATGAGTTCCAGAAGTTTAAAAAACAGAATGTGTCAAATAAATGTTAGGGCTGGAGAAGGAAGTGGTGTTTTTTGGTTTTTTGGGTTTTGGGGTGGGTGGTTTTTTGTTTTGTTTTGTTTTTCGTTTCCTCGCTCCATAGTTCCGATAACCTGTTTCCCTTTCCCTCCCTCCCTCTCCCCACGGAACCAGTTCAGTGAGCTCTTCGGATGGCGAACGCCATAGGCCCAACGCTGAGCTCCTCTGCCCTTAATAACACGTCTTTTCTGGCAATCTTGCTGTCCTCAGTAGAATGGCTTTAGGCAACTTAAAAGCCTTATGATGCACCATGCGTCTTTTCTTTCTCTTTCAAAGAAGAGCACTTTTTGGTCATCTGCTCCATGTCCACAGAACAGGGGGCAATTACATCAGTAGTACCTGCTGGAACGTGTGCTTTAGCACCAGACCCATCTTCTTCACTCGGATTTAAATCCCCCATTTCAAACGCTAACTTCCTCACCGTCGGAGCTACTGCCTTGCCGCCCGCTTCCGCCGGCGGCGCCGGGTTTGGGGAGGGAGGCCCTGATACCCTTCAAGCCCCAGCTTCCCTGCTGCTCTGAAATTGGTTTATAGGTTTTTCTAAAAACACCAGCCTTCTGCTGGTTGAGGAGGGCCTAAATTGGTTTCTCTTTTTCCTAAAAGGTTAGGCGTTCCCACACCGGGAGTCGAACCCGGGCCGCCTGGGTGAAAACCAGGAATCCTAACCGCTAGACCATGTGGGAGACGACGGGCGTAGCGGCAAGTCTAGGTAAATTGAGTCGTTCACAGCGGCTTCCGCCCGCCGCCTCCCGGGGCCTCCGGCGTCAGGCTTGCTTCTGCGCCTGCGGAGATCCTGAGGCGTCCTTAACCCCTTGTGGCCCCGCTCTACTCCGCTCCCGGCCGAGGGCTGGGGAATCTTCTACCCTCGCGTCCTTTGTGATCTCATGCAGTCCCCTGGTTCTAGATGCCGCGTCTACACCCGAGTAGACCCTCGACTGGATGAGTCATTGTTCCTCATACCGCACAGGAAACCCCTCAGAACGCGAAAGGACTGGTGTTTGAGGGTTAGACTCGGGAATGAGAAACCGGGGCCGCGCGGAGTCGTCACACCGCCCCAGCGGAGGCCGGGCCGGAGCCGGTGTCCCGGCCGCCGAGCAGCCGCCCCGGCCGCGGAGCAGCCGCGCGGAGCCTCCGCCCCGGGGCGCGCTGCGCGCCCGCCTGCCGGCCGCCCCTGGGGTCCCGCTGTGCCCCGGCCCGGCCCGGGAAAGTTGCTCTTTCCTCTCCAGAAGCGGAAACGAGGGCTGCCTGGAACCCCGCAGCGTTCCGGGGTCTGTTGGCTCAACGGCAAAAGGCAGGATCTGTGTAACCCAAAGCAGGCGATGGTGGTTTGTAACAGTAGCTTATGAACCTGGAGGAAACCCCCCCTCCCGTAGGCAGTCGTGGTGGATGGAAATTCGTTGTGGTTTCGAACCTGTCTGGGGTTGAAGGAGCGTTTCACTAGGAGCAGTGTACGGGTTAGCCATCTACTGTTTGCATTAGGCGAGTCCAAAGAGTCCGTTATTCGGGATAGCCGGGGTGGGAGAGCTACGGTTCTGGGGTCCTCGTTGTGGCTTGGGCTACACAGAAGCTGTTTTTGCCAGCGGCGGACACTTGGGGGCCCACTGAAAAGCCCACTCCCCCGAC
The DNA here is from genome assembly GCA_004024625.1 of Mellivora capensis. Classification (NCBI taxonomy): domain Eukaryota; kingdom Metazoa; phylum Chordata; class Mammalia; order Carnivora; family Mustelidae; genus Mellivora; species Mellivora capensis. Next base: position 29,978 of record PISX010009817.1, on the reverse strand, counting down.
CTGCCAAAGGAACTTTGCAGGTCCTGGCTCTCTCCCTGAACTAACTGAAGCTCTCTAAGGCTTCAGTTGTTGACATTCTGCGGCAAGAGGGGAGGGGCAACGAGAGACCCGAAATAGGAACTATTCCGCTTAGCACTTAGGAGCACAGATGAAGCTTCCTCGCAGGGAGTGAACATAACCCAACATCTCTGGAACGGCATGAAGCGCCGACGAGAAACTAGAACCCACTGCCTGCAGACCTACTGTGGGTATTAGACACAGTCAAATATGTCTGCTCACTTAATCCTCATATTGTACTTATGAGATGGGTCTTATCCCTCTCTTATCCCAGTCTCTGGTGGTTCTTCCTGTACTATCTTTGCATCTTTGAACAGTTTCGTTGGTTTTTTAATCGGTGAGATAGTTGTCTTCTTTTGGGGACGTCTGGGAACACTAAAGAAAAATTTCCAAAGCAAACTTCATCAATTACAGAATAGCTTACATCCTGCCGGTTCTCAGTTAAGGACCGTGATTTCTCATGTACCTTTCAGTTGTGTATTAACATTTGACAGTAATCTTTTAAAAAAGAGTCTTGCAAGTTTTTAAGATAAAAGTGCCCTAGGTGGGGGCACCTGGGTGGCTCCTGTTCAGTGGGGAGCTGCCTCTGCCTCTCCCCTCTGTTCATGCATTCTCACTGTCTCTCAAATAAGTAAATGCAATCTTTAAACAAACAGAAAGTTCCCAATGTAATCCATACATTGAACAGGCACCATCTTTAGGATATAACCAAATTTTATCTTTGTCTCTTACTCTCCCTAAACTGAAATCTGTTCAGTTTTTCCCCCCTGCCACTGGGTGAAAACTTGGACAGTAATGGGAAGCCCTATGGGCACTTTTTTTTTTAAAGATTTTATTTATTTATTTAACAGAGATCACGAGCAGCCAGAGAGGTCACGAGCAGCCAGAGAGAGAGGAGAAAGCAGGCTCCCCACCAAGCAGAGAGCCTGATGTGGGGCTCGATCCCATGACCCTGGCCTGATCTGAAGGCAGAAGCTTTAACCCACTGAGCCACCCAGGTGCCCCCCTATGGGCACTTTAAATAATAAAGTGCAGGACAGAACCATATGCTTTTCAGCAACTCAGTCTTCATTTTTAGATAGTTCTGCCCCTCCATGCCAGCTTGAGCATGATTTCAGGCTAGGAACACTGGGTGTGAGCTGGCTCTGGCTCCTGTCGGCTCACAGGATCCCACTGTGGGCTGCTTGCTCCCCAGTCTGTGCTCAGTGACATCACATGGGTAACCTGTGGCCTGGGATGGCTATGCTGGGAGTGTTATACCACAGGGAAGAGGCAAATGCTGCAAGGCAGGGCTTCCTCCCTCAGGACTTGGTGTGCTGCTTAAAAAACAGTGGTGCACTGCTTCAATATTTACCCACACAACACCCAGCCAAGGTTTACTGTCCAGGGAACAGGGTGTGATCACTTCTTATTTCACTTTGACCTTCTTCCTTTGGAGACTCCAAGGCCCTCCAAGATTGGAGAGTAGGGAGGGCAACAGAACGGGGAAGTGAGTTCCTCCTGGATTGGTACAAAGTTAAAAGTTGGCTTCCTGCTTTCTGGGCCTGAGAGTGTTCTAGAGCTGACCCTCTTTCTCAATGCTTCTCCAAGGCTTCACCCGAGACTCTGTGCTTAGGGTCCTTACACAGTGTCTCCCAGGAGGCCAGTCAAGCTCTCCCAGTGTGGGTCTTTCACCAGTGGTACCAGGATCACCAGGGGCAGAGTTTAACTGCAGATTCCCAACCCCACCCAGAACTTCCACCTGAGAACTTCTGGGAGTGGGGGCCTCGGAGATTGAATTTTAACAAGCACTCCTGCGATGATTCTTATGCCACTAGAGTTTGAGAAACTAAAGGACAGAACTATGAGTTCCCTAAAACTGTAAGTCTGTAAAAGACCATGATCCCTAAAGCACACTGTCCATTATTTTCTTTTCTTGCTCAAAAAAACCTGAAAAAAGGACACCCGGGTGGCTCAGTTGGTTAAGCCACTGCCTTCAGCTCAGGTCATAATCCCAGGGTTGGGGAATCAAGTCCCGCATCGGGCTCCTTGCTTGGCAGGAAGCCTGCTTTTCTCTCTGCCTCTGCCTACCACTCTGCGTGCTTGTGTGCTCTCTCTCTCTCTCTCTCTGACAAATAAATAAAACCTTAAAAAAAAAAAAAAAAACAACCTGAGGAGGGAAAAAAAGGCTTGTAGTTGCCTACTGAGTATGTGAAAGGTGAAATGAGGTCAGGTGAGGAAAGGTGAAAAGGGTCACTTGTGTCATGGGGTTTTAAAACCGAGCCTGGAGCCATTAAGGAGATGGGCCTTATGCACGTCCTCACTAGTGGAATTACATGCCTTTGAACTGGGCCAAACTGCAAATAACTCCAGGGGCTGAGCCCCAACGCCTGCAACTTGCCACCATAAGAGAGTTTGCTTAGTGATAGACTCAGCAACCACATATATCCTGCCAAGACTAGCTTTCCACCACCAACACCAGTCAAAAAATTCTTTATAAGCAATGCATACGAGCATTCTGTTTTTGCTTTAAAAATCCCCGACTTTTGCACCCTAGTGTCCCTAGACACGATTTGGGTTGCCTGTGTAACCTGATATGCAATTCTTTGATCCCAAATAAAACACTCTTGCTTAATTATTGCCTCCTGACAATTTCAGATTGACAGGTAAAAATCTGTCCATAATCCAGCTCTTCCATACTCTGCTAATATTATCCTCCAAGAGCCCCCTTCAGATATCACTTTCCAAGTCTCCCTCCGTGCTCCATCCCACTTGTCCCCAGTGCTTTCCCACCCTGATCCCTTCACTCCGCCTGTGTATTGCCCTCCCCGGTCTTCTTTCCACATCTGACCCCAACTTCAAGGCCAGCTCATCCCCATGAAGCTGCCTTGGGTCCTCCCGGTCACAAGTCACTCCCGTTTCCTCTGAATCCCAAAGCACAGGCCTTTAAAAAAGTGGTGACATGGGGCGCCTGGGTGGCTCAGTGGGTTAAAGACTCTGCCTTGGGCTCAGGTCATGATCCCAGGGTCCTGGGGTCAAGCCCAGCATCCGTCTCTGCTCAGCGGGGAGCCTGCTTCCTCCTCTCTCTCTGCCTGTCTCTCTGCCTACTTGTGATCTGTCAAATAAATAAATAAAATCTTAAAAGAAAAAAAAGTGGTGACGTGGGCTAAAATGCCTTGCCACCCTTATTATTTGAGTTATTTAATAGGAAAGTCCATGAATAAAAATTGGACTCCATAATCCCCCTGGGAACCCAGTCCTACACTCAATCATTCTACCAGAGTCCTTCCTTTTAACCAACTTAAATACTTCCTGCTGTACTTCTATGTGAAAGCTGCCCCCTTTTAACCACCAGCATGAACAAAATGTTCCTGGGAGGAGGGGAAAAAAAAAAAAACACACAGATTTTTGAAGTTTAGCCAGACCAGTAAGTAAGCGGCATTTCTTTAGTTACACACACACACACACACACACACACACAAAGCCTCCTTGTTGACACAAGGAACAGCTACTCCTGTTCCCATGCGTCTAGGGCTACCTCATTTGATACTGGGGAAAAGCCCCAAACATATTGTACTTGCTGGGCATCTCTATTAGCCCAAGTGCTGGGTGCGATTCAGGTCCCTGCCTGCCAGTCATTTAGGAGTTGGGACGCTTTCTATTTCTGGGGGCCCAGGAGTCACCCTTTCTAAGGGCACTGAAAATAAGCACCAATTAAATTCCACTCTCCCAGGGAGAGCTCCCGCCAGCACAGACTCAGTTATGGCACCAAGTTAACCTCTAAGCTCTTTTGGGTAACAACAGCACCTGCCCCTGCTGACCAGGTGGGGTGAGTTCAACTTCGTGGCCTAACACTAGGTTCAGTTTCTAAAATTGGATCTGAGCTCAGGAGGCCACTGAGATGACAGAGTTTCCTTGGGGCTAGTTCAGATTATATAACTCTGCCTTTCACCTCTACCCCAAATCTTGCAACTCCTACTCATCCTATGACTCAGGGCAAATACCCTTGAACTCCTTGAAAATGGGTTAGGTGCTGTTCTGTGCACGCACTCCACTAAATCATGAGGCTGGACGAATTCCCTGCTTCTCTCTAGGGTGGTCTATAAGCTCCTGAAGCAGAGTCTGGTTTTTCTTCTGTCCCAGCTTCTAGCACAGTGCTTGGCACACAGAACCATTTACTGAATGAATCAGTCTTCCTGAGATATCTTTGTTTCTTTGGGGACTCTCATAATAAAGGTTACTTTTTTCCCCAAATCAACAAACCACAGGAAGAAACTATCCTTCCGCCAGGAAAAAATAATCTCTACAGCATGGTATCTTTCCGGACATATCAGCGACACTCAGTCAGTGCTGGAGTGTTTGCTTATTTGATTCGTTTCTTCATTTGGGAATCAGTCCATCAATGAGTCCCAGAGGAATAGTCTTGGTTTTTCACGTAGCACGTTAAGTGGCAAGGCAATGAAGGATCTCAGGGGGCCATAATTTCAACATCTGAACAACTACAGCGTAGAACAAGAAACCACATCGCTGTCTGCTAATCTTCTTTCCCACCTCGCAGACACTCATTTTTTTTTCCTAATACCTTCCCTTCATTTGCTGTGTTCACAGAAGACGGGGAGAGCTTTGGCAGACCATCCGTCTTCTTACTCCCCTGTTTGTATGCTCCTACCAGGGTTTAGCCCTGGGACAGAGAGAGAGGTTTTCTCATTTTTCGGGAGAGCCATACTCCGGAGTGGTACGAGTCTGGGTACTACTCTGTGGCCTGGCATCCAGAAAACGTGGCCAGCATTGTAGTTTCCTGTTCCGTGTGACAATGGCTCAAATATTGAAATTATGGCCCTCTGAGACCTTCAATTCATTTACTTCGCCACTTAAGTGGTTGGTGGAAATCAAATTGGATGGGAGGTTAAAACTATTTCTGGTTCATTTCTGAACTTCCCACCAGTAGTTCTGAGTTGAGTGAGCTTTCTAAACTCATTTTCTTCTTGCCCTGTGAAATAATCTGTCTCAATTCTCATCAATAGATCCACAGCCAGAAATTATGTCAAGTTCAATGTTCGTCATGGCACCCAGTATATATCTGACAGTGCTTGATATAAAAATAATAGCTATTACATATAGGATTCACTATGTGCCAGATCATTCTAAACACTTTAATATATATTAACAATTTAATTCTCACAACAACTCGCTGAGATAGGTACTAATATTACTCCCAATTTACAGGTTAGAGAACTGAAACGGGAAGGTTAAGCTAAAAGTTTTACAACTTATAAACAGTAGAAGCATAATTCAAGAATTCCAGAATATGAACTCCTTTTTTTGTTTTAAGATTTTATTTATTTATTCTTGAAAGCGAGGAAGTGAGAGGCAGGGGCAGAGGGAGAAGCAGACTCCCCACAGAGCAAGGAGCCCTAGGTGGAACTCAATCCCAGGACTCTAGGATCATGATATGAACAGAAGGCAGACACTTAACCAACTGAGCCACCCAGGTGCCCCAGAATCTGTACTCTTAATATCAGACTGAATCTACTATTATACACAGCGCACAGGATAGGGGGCTGCCACTGGCAATAATAATGATGATGACAATGCCTTCAGCAACAATGACAGCATACATCCTGAGGCCTGATGGCATCTTTGGGGGAGAGTAAAGATGTGATGGGCTCTTCTTAAACCAAAGAAAATAAACATTTCATGATCTAAGTTTTCAAAGCTGCTGACATTGGCACAGAGACAACACCCCTGGTCCCTTCTCTCTCATCATCTTCCCATTTTCAGACATACCACCCTCACAATTATCCAAAAACTAATTAATGTTTTTCCTCTCACAGTCCATGATGAGAAATTCCCCCTAACTTGTATTCAGAATGATTGCTCACTGTTCATTAATTAGTTGATTCATGCAATCAACAACATAGACACAAAGACTCATGAGGCATAAGACATTCTGCCCTTCCGAAGCTACAAGCTACTTGACATCTGCACATGGATGACTAAGGAGCATCTCAAACTGAACATGTTTAAAACTGAGCTCGTGAGCATCCATCACCCCCACCCCCACCCCCGCTTTCTACCATCTTCCCCGTTTCTGTTAATGGCAGCAACATCCTCCCAGTTGCTCCGGCCAAAAATCCTGGAATCACCGTTGATTCCATTCTCTCTCTTTTTCTCCATCTGATCCCTGGAGAAATCCTATTGGCTCTACCATGAAAATATACCCAGAATCTGATCTCCTTTCCCCATTCCTCTGGCCCAAGTCCCCATCATCTCTCACCTGGACCACTGTAATAGTCTCACTCCTGCTTCAGCCTACAAGCTCCCCTCCCCCCATCTCTGCAGCCTATTCTCAACACTGCAGCCTGAGGGCTTCTTTTAAATATTTATTTATTTATTTATTTATTTATTTATTTATTAAAGAGAGAGAGAGAGAGAGAGCACGATGGAGGTGGAGGGGTTCTCCAGCACACTTTCCACGTAGCGCAGAACCCGGTGCAGGGCTTGATCTCACGGCCCTGAGACCATGACCTGAGACCATGACCCCAAGACCATGACCTAAGAAATCAAGAGTCGGACACTTAACCGAGACACCCAGGCGCCCCTGAAGGTATCTTTTAAAATAAATCAGATCATGTCACTTCTCTCTCTACAGCCCTCCAATGGCTTCCCATCTCACACAGAATAGAAGTCAAAATCCTGACAATGACCTACAAAGCTCTACATGGCAACCACCCCCTCCCATTACTTATCCCTTCCTCTCAGCAAGTGCACTTGGCTCCAGCCACACTACTCTCCTGTCATCTTCACATCCTCTAGATATGCAGCCACCTCAGGACCTGTGCACTTGGGTGGGGAGGAGAGAGCTTTCTGTAGCAGGGGAATATCTTCATAACTTGTTCCCTGGCTCCCCTCAAATCCATTAGAAATTATCTCCTCAGTAAGACCTTCTTTGTTCACTCTATCCCAAATATCACAGTGACCTGCCTTTTCTTGCTTTACATCTTCTCATGAGCACCTACTGGCACTTGACACACTGTGTATTTTATGTATTTGTTTGTTTATCTTGCTCATTGCCTTTTCTACCAGAGTGCAAAACTTCTGCTGTTTTAATCCCTGAGATATCCCCTGCCTTGAGCAAAACTTTGAACTTAGTGGGCATTCAGTAAAAACTTATAGCGCAAATGAATGAATAAAAACAGTTACACAGAAGAGTGCACTGAAGGGCACTCTGAGTGGTCCAGACAAGGACAACCACCACGAGAATTAAGAGGTAAAAGATCGCTTCTTGCCAGGGCAATCACAGAAATGTCAAAAAGCACACGGTATCTGAGCTGGGCTTTTAAAAACAAGGAACCTTTTGAGCAGGTGCAGGTGGTGGGTGAGCACAGCAGGGAAGAATGGAACATGAGCAAAACCCTGGGAGCAAATACGGTGTGCCTAGAAGGGAGGTTCCTTAGGAGGATAATGCCAAGAAGTTAAGCTGAGAGGGTTGAGGAAGCTTCAAATGCAAGCCAAGGAGCCTAACTTCCCACTTGCTTTGTCCACACCATAATCGTAGTTGGCTCTGCAATGACAGCATGTCAAATACGTGATGTGACCATAGAGCATAAGGAAAGTAGATGGCAGGATTTCTTCTCAGATAGTTGTATTTACTGTATTACCTATTAACTTACTGTTCCCAAGCACAGAAAAGCAGCTTCAACCCCAACATCTGGGGGCTGGAACTAAGGATTTTAGCAATGCACATATTAGAATTATAAAAGGAAAACTTGAGAACAAACTGGAATTCTTCTTCCAGTCGATAGATGATGATTTTCCTGTATTACCATTAGGCACACATAGCTGAGACTCAGCAAATTAGAAAGCAGGCTAAGCAAGTATGGCCCCAAATCATGAAGGAAATGTGATTTTCAGAGGGGCCATTCAGTAGAACATATAATTAACTTCCATGCCGCTGATAGACAGTTCCCAACCATTAGCCACTGTTGAACCACAGTATCTTTCTTTGGAGCCGCTCTTAGGATAGTAAAACTTTTATAAAGAGGACTAGGATGTATTATTAAGTGCAGGGTAAGTCAAGTACTGATTACTGATCCAAGAGGAGTTGAATTCCCCCTTAGCGGTCCCTGAAAATTAAAGAGCTATTCAGACCACATCACAACAGCACTGTCTCCCACTGCTGGTTCCCTTAGAGCCCATGTTCTTCCCACCCTACATAAAAGGAGACACTCAACAGCATTTCCTAGTGACCCTCAAACAGCAGACTACCATCGGCATTACTGTTTATCTGTTTCTATTATTTCTCTTGGCAAAATGCCAAGCAAAGGACAGACGATGCTTGTTAAAGTAAAAACAGAGACACAAGGGGGAAGCTATGCAGCGAGTGAATCCGACCCAGCAGCGGCAATACTCCTGTGGGAATAAGTGAAGACCAACCCAATGAGAAAAGCCAAGGCTGTTTGCAAGTTTGTCAGCCTCTGTCCCTTGCATTTGGGCAGACATTCCAAGGCAGGCAGAGGAGTGAGGAAAGTTGTACAATGAAAGAGAGGGAAGGCTGCAGGAGTGCCCTGGTTGGAGGCTGCCGGTGTGAGGAAGCAGGAGTCAGGCTAACTAGAAGCAGGTCGCCCTATGTGGTTGGGGAGTGGGGTTGCCTATTTAGCTTTCTCTAAAGGGCTCTTAGTTGGAAGTGGAAGTAAAATAGGGAAGCTGTCTGTTATTAATCAAGTCCTGCTCATTTGGGATTGATTGTTACAGAGGTTAGTGTTCAGCTTCCTGGGTGGTTGTTACTGGAGAGAGCTGTTGGACTTCCTACAAGCCTGGCCCATTGGTTGCCTTCCTGGGCATCTTATCGGAGAGCATGGGTGATTTTCCCAGGCAGGCTGCTGCACAGTGGGGGTCAGAGTTCAGTCTGTACACTGAGTCTTGATTCCCAAGAGGGTTAGTAGCGCCAGCAGTTTCAAAGCACCTCTTCAGGCCAAGACACATAATCCAGCTAGTCCTCGCTCCTTCCTTCTGCTTTCCGGACAGCCCCCTCACCGATGGCCCAGCAATGCAGATTCATCCCTCCATTCTGCCGGAACCGTCCCTCCTACCTACCCTGCATGAGTAAGAACTCTCCTTTACACTCAAAACCACTTGGAAATCACCTGAAGATAGGCCTCCCCAGAAGGTTCCATTTCCCCTTCTTGCTGAAGTATTCACATGCCATTTACTTGTTTGCCGGCGCTCGTATTATCATGTGGTGTTAACATAAAGAGCAGTGACTGTGTCCTTTTTTCCAAGACTGTCCAGGGCCTGAGACAGAGCCACACCCAGAGAGATGTGTAGTAAATGAATGGCTCTAATGGCTGATGACCTTTGCCTTAGGAAAGTGAGAGGCAATTCCAGTCCACCAGTCAGGGCAGTTTCTGGTAACCTGTTAAACTTCAGGGGGGATCTTTCTCTCCTCAGGTCCTCTTTCTTGTTAAATTCAGAAACACAGCAAAGGCATTTCCTCTATGTTTAGGGGAAAAAAGTCTCCCAGTTCTGATTGAGAAAGATATGTATCTATATATATATATATATTATATATATATTATCCAGCTACTGATTCAAATCTCACTTACAAAAACTATTAAACTAAAAGTCATAAGGCAATAATAACGAAATGGGCCCCTCCACATTCATAATCCCATCAACAAAATAAACTGGGTAGGTATAATAAGGGATGACGGACCAGCATCCTGTTATAACAGTGCCTGTTAAACCTAGATCCGGATTGTTGTCTGTAACACCTCAAGCCTTACCATTACCTACCAGGAGAGTCTGATGTGGCATGAGCTTTTGTCCAGTTTCTGGTACCAGATTCCAAATGAATTCCATTCAATTAAAATAAAGGGAGTTTGCAAAAAATGTCTACTGTTAAACTTTCAGATACTGACATGGTCAAAGTCAGTCACTGACATTTTAAGTCAGCACAAAGATATGGACTAGTGCCCTCCATTGAGATATGTGTCCAATTTATCTGGGTCCAAATTCTGACTTCAAGAAGAATGTTCAGGAGGGCCATTATTTATAAATGCCAAATCTTAAAACTATAAAACTGCTCTATGATTATTTAAGTTCTTTGCTCTCTGTTCTCTTTGTCTCCTCTGAATCCTCCCTTGGATACAGAAACCTCCCTGGAACTCAGCCAAGAAGCAGAAAGAATACAAATAATAAATACCACTTCTCGTTTGCATTATGCTTTACAGCTTATAAATCAGCTCATATACAATGAAGTCATGTGGACCACAAATTATGGGTGAAATACAATCAAACATCTGTGGCGTTCTATCTCTTCGAAGGTATCAGTCATTATCAGGGTGTTGGCACACATGGGAATTTACACACGCTCCACGACAAGCTCATAAAACTGTATGCAATCTACTAAAGTTGCCAGTGGGCCTATCTCTCTGGATCCTATGGACATGTTTCTTCCTGCCTCCATCCACTGTACCCCACAAGATAGGCCAGGTAATTGCTCATGGTACAAAGCAATAATACAGGATGGCCAAGTCAGCTGTCCATGACTACTCCCTTCCCTGACCTGAAGGTATTAAGTTCAAGTTAATGCTGGAGACTCTTCACGCAATTGCCCAACAGCCCCCAGGTAATAAACTATTTCCTTCTCCCAGTTTCTGACCTCTTGTCAAACAGGCTTTTAAAAATCCTGTGCTGGGGTACATGGGTGGCTCAGTCAGTTAAGCATCCAACGCTTGGATTTGGCTCAGGTTCTGATCTCTTGGCTTGTGGGATCAAGCCCTGCTTCAGGCTCCATTATCAGTGGGAGTCCACTTGGATATTCTCTCCCTCTGCCTCTTCTTCCCCCCCCTCCCCACCCCTCTCTCTCAAATATATAAGTAAATCTTTAAAATTAAATAAATAAATAAATAAATAAATAAATAAATATCCTGGGCTGGTTATTTCTATCCTCTCCTCTGTGATGGCCAGTAACTAAAATATTCGGCCTCTCTAAAATGAACACAATTTCCAGATGTTACCATTGTAAGATTCTACTATATGGAGTGGGCAGTCATGTTTTCAAGTAGTTAAAAATTACCTTACTCTCCTTTGGTACCAACTATCCCCAATCCCAAAAACTACCTTAGAGATCTAGTTTAAGCATAAAATTGGTTTCTGCTGTTTTTCTTTATATTTCCTTTAGGAAATACATCTTCTATCTACAGATCATATCTTTATAACACACACTGGCTTATAGAGTCATAGCAAAAAAATAACACCCAAGATATTAGCAGACTGAGATTCTTGACTTCCTAGATCAATGCCAAACAGGATTACAGCTGGTGTCTGACATTTATGAGCACTCAGTCAATGGTAATTCAAATAACAGAAACCGATGTGTACAGTTGTGCAAAATAGGGAATTTATTATAAGAATAACAGTGTCTTCTAGAAACCCCCCGGCAGGATTGCAGCTAATTTTGGAATGCCCACCCTGCCCGTGCTGCTGTTTGTATACGTGACCCCATTCGTTCACCCACTATATGCCAGACACAGCGTCTGTGGACAGACCACAATAGGAAACACAAACTGATCCACCTTTTTGCAGCATAAGTCCCAGGGCTTACAGTCTAGCTGAGAGAAACAAATCAAGCTATGACACAAATACACAAATACCACTGTGGTGATGCTGGGAAGGGCAGGTATGTGGTGCTGAGTGTGTAAAGAAGGACTTGACCTACTTAGGGAGGTCACGGAAAGCTTTCTGAGGAAGTGATTGCTGAGCAGAGATTCAAGTTTAAGCAAGCAATAACAAGACACTGGGGGAAAGGGAAGAGCTTTCCAGGTATGGAGAAGAGTAAAGGCCTCTTGGCAGGAGGGAAGCATGGCAAGGCACCAGGGCTGGAGCTCCCATAGCTGGAAAGCAGATTAGGGGACCTGCCCAAGATCACAATAAAACTGGGGTCAAAGCACAGGGATTTCTGCCCAGATCTGCACAGCTCCTCAGCTATTTTCATTCCCCTGCCAAGCCACCCTATCCAGCAAACATCAACTTATTTCCACTCAAAATGTTGCTTAGGGATAGAGGTCCATCAATTCATGCTCACTCCCAAGGAAGAAAAATCACCAATCAAGAAGAACATGAAAAAGAAAAGCAAAGGCTTGAGCCAAAGAAACATAAGATCTTGCCCCAGAATTCAGTTTGTTGTCTTTGTTGAGTGTGACCAGTCTGGGACTGGGAATCTCGGGGAAGATCTATGTCAGTAGTACTTGAATGTGTGGTCCCTGGCCCAGCAAAAGCAGCAGCAGCAGCATCTCCTGGGAACTTAATACAACTGCAAATTCTCAAGCCCAATCAGAGACCTGTGAGGCAGAAACTTGGGAGGAGGGAGACCCAGCAATCTGTATTTTAACCAGCAAGACACACTGTAGGGGCTTTTCCACACACACACAATGGTCTATACCAGTGCTTCCCAAACCTGTCAGACCATATTCACCACCTCACCTGGGCAACTTGTTAAAATATTCCTGAGCTATATCCTAGTATCAAGAAAACCCAGAATCTCAGGGTAGGAACTTGTATTCAGATGATTAACATGGTTTGGGAGCCAGCAAATAATAGTGACTGACACAGTGAACAATGAATTTTCAAATGCCATTTTTCCTTGCTAGGTAATTAAGGGTAATGAATACTACAGGCTCTACAAGTCTGACTCAGTACCTAATTTGACTGATACCTTCTTATTTTAATGACTTGATACCTTATTTCTTATTCTGATGGTTTTTGATGACTGTCTCCTGTCTCACAATTTCCTATCATCACATCCGTCAAACACCGTATGGGACTGAATAAACGCCTACCAAATTCAAACCCTGTGATTTTAGTTGTGGTCTAAAAACCTGCTCTTGAAAATGTCCCCAGGATTCAAAATATCCAAAAGAAAGCACCCAGCCTTGGAATGCAGATATGTATCTAATTCAGAACTTTTTCTTGTTCCTGCTTCTGCAAGGAAGTAGATGTTCTATCACAATGATTCAGCATTGTTTTAAATATATATATACACAAATAAATATGGGAGGAACTGAGCCAATATTATGTCTAAAAACAAAAACCAGAAAATACTTCCAGAGCTGAAAGAACAGATATTATCATAGATTCATTTTAAAGCAATAACATTTTCAAGAATTTTTCCATTTTAGAATTCTTCCAAAATCTGGAATTTATGCAGCTCATCTGCAAATAATACTGACTGGTCTACTCTAATTTTATGTGTTCTTAGACAAGGTAATAATTTTTTACTTACTTCCCTCAAGATACAAGAAGGCCACAGTCCAGTGAGAAAGGGCCAAAAATAATCAGTGGTCACTGTGACATTAAAAAAAAAAAAAGGTCCCAATTATTGGTTATCTTCAGATAGTTTAGTGGTTAGAGCCAGAAATCTTGTATAAAATAAAAATTTGGGAAGTGGCTGCTGCTACCACTCCCATAAGACATGGAGACAATTTCAGTAGTTTTTAAAACATGGAAAAGAGCATGGGAAGAAAACACAGCCTTGATTAAGTAACTGCCCCTTACGACATTTAAAAGAAACCACTGTGAGGGGCACCTGGGTGGCTCAGTGGGTTAAGCCTCTGCCTTCAGCTCAGGTCATGATCTCAGGGTCCTGGGATCGAGCCCCACATCAGGCTCTCTGCTCAGTAGGGAGACTGCTTCCCCCTCTCTCTGCTTGCCTCTCTGCCTACTTGTGATCTCTCTCTCTCTCTCTCTGTCAAATAAATAAATAAAATCTTAAAAAAAAAAAGAAAGAAACCACTGTGAAGTTACGTAGTAATAAAGGATTCTTTCCTATTATATGGTACATCTTCAAAAAAAAGAGAAAGAAAAACAGAACCCTCCTATAGAGCACAAAACCCGGAAGGCAGTATCAAGAACGTAAACCATTTTACCTGTAAAAATAAAGGGATTAGGACAGCAAAAAAGTTTAAGTTCCTCTTCTACAGTTTTACAGAATAAGGAATTTAAAAAGTAACAGATCCCTAACTCATGCTAAATGCAAAATAGATTAAAGATCAAAATATAGTATCACAAAAATATTAGAAGAAAAAATATATTTTAGAATGACACAAAGCTGCAAAGCCATCAAAGGAAAAGTAATAGAATGAACGTCCCCCCAAATAAAAATACTAGCAGGAGACTGCAATATTTAACGAAAGATTGAGAAATCAGAAAGAAAAAAAACAAGCAACCAACAGGAAAATAAAGAATTAGAATTCGTAATTCACAGAATGCAATGGTCAGAAACAAACAAACAAAACAGGAAAAGTGGTTGGCCTCACTAGTGATGTAGCAAAGACATTAGGGTTCACAGCTAACAGCCAAGAAAGAATTCTTGAGACGTCTTTCGTGCAAAAAGGAGATTTTATTAAAGCATAGGAACAGGACCTATGGGCAGAAAGAGTTGCAGTGGGGTCAGGAGGAATCCCCAATATATACTTTCAAGTTGGGAGGGGATTAGGGATAGCATAAGTCTCTAAGGAATTTGGAAGCAAGGTCTCCAGGACCTTGAGGGGGCTAGCTATTGTTGGGAAAAGGTCATTTATTACGGTCTAATAAAACCTTAGTCAAGAGACCCTTCAGATGTGTATCAGTGGGCCATATGCTTGGGGGGTAACTGCCAACAGTTTTAGGGGTTTAGAGATAAAGGAAATTTCTAAAGGAATTTTTGTATGTTAAAATAGACTTAAAGGATCCTGGCTGAGGGTTGGGGGGACAGTCTGGTTAAGACTGTCCTTTGCCCTTGTCAGAGTATTAACATTGAGGCAGTTGAGTCCCTAGAGGAATGTCACTCTGCCTGTTTCAAGGACTTGTCAATGGGCTGTAGGTAGTAAGGAAATTTAGTAATTTTTCTTTTGCCTTTGTTTTCCAAATCAACTGGTGTCAGGAAAATGTAAAAAAAGATGCCATTCTCTCACCTGACAGAATAACAAAATTACTGTATTTGCTGTTTTGGGACATTCTTGTCCCTCAACAAGGTGTCTGAATATAACATGTGTTCCATGTGAAAGGTCCAACACTGAGGACCCTACTACTGCTCTGGACTGGCAGCTGTGGACAGGACCAACTCCCGGGGTAGGAGTATTCGAAGGAAAGGCACATCTCCCCATGCCATGTGGGATATGGAAGGGGAAGCCTGGGCACTGCCTAGCCTGGGCACTGCCTAGTCCTTCTCTTAGTGTCCTGAATCCTCTTCAGGCCCCTGAACAGAAAACAGATACACTGAACACTGAGGAAATGTTTAAAAATTTTTCTTAACTTTTAAGTCCTTAAGTCTTACAATAGCATCAGCAAAACCAGTAAAAAGATCTGTGATACATTGGTAAGGGCATGGATAAAAAGAAACTCTCGTGAACTTGTCAAAGAATAATTTCCAAAAGTTGGAAACAAGATAGTAAACACAGGTCCAAAGACTTCTTTAACTTATTATCAAAGGATCCCAAAGGATGATATGAGACGATACTGGAAGAGAATGCAGGAGTAAGATTACAGTCACGTGATTAATGTCCTACAAGGCTAAACAACTATGACCTCCCTTCTACTAGAGAAAATGAACAGGTCACTCTACCAAATAAAATTCATTTGTAGCTTATCAGTTTTGTACAAGTTAACATCAGGCCTTACAGAGTCTGGGCCCTAATCAATCAGTCAAACAAAAAGGGTCAGTTAACCATTAGATGCATTTGTTAGATACTGCTCTAATACAGTGACTTCCCAAACATTTTGGTCTTAAGACTCCTTCACACTCTTAAAAATTATTGAGATCTCCAAGAACTTTTGTTTATATGGGTTATATTTATTAATATACATAGCATTAGAAATTAAAATAAAATTTAAGCATATAATGCACTTAAAAAACAAAAAAACATTTACATATTCACATGAATAACATTTTTTAAATCTCTGTTTTCTAACACAAAAAAGTAGTGAGCTGAGTGGCATCATTTTAAAGTTTTCCAGATCACTGGCATTTCAAAATAATAATTTATTGATGACATTAATTCAATAATTACAAGGTTACAAAGACTATAAGAGGCAAAACCAAAGACAGCCAGCAAGAGTACTAAGAACAACTTGAGTTAAGTTCTAAAAACTCACGTATGTTTATCCTCAACCTACCACTTTAGAAAATTCTAGACAACACAAGAATAGCCAAGGACACTTCCCATTAGCTGTCATAGTGATGACAGCATCACATATCATATAGCTTTTGGAAAACTATTCATTCATAAAGAATTAGAGTGAAAAAAGCAAATAATGTCCTAGAATTATGAAAATAGTTTGAATTTCACAGACCCCCTGAAATGTCCTGGGCCACACTTTGAGAACTACTGCTCGTGTGACACTGAAAGGGCATACGCAAATCTATTTTTATTTCAAGTTTCGATATGTTTTCTAAACATATTTTTAATAAGAATGTAATCTGATATAGCCTTCTAAAGGCCATTTGACCTTTGAGCCCAAGACTCCTACAGAAATATTCATAGATAAAAACAAACACACACAGAGTGTGTATCACTGCAAATTCAGCAGTGCTCACTGTAGTCTCATTAACATTAGAGAAAAACTGGAAACAAATTTCCCCATAGGGGAATGATGTTAAAAGTGAAAGCATTTATATGCATACATGCATAAATTTACATGTATACATAAATATTCATGATATACCATCAAGTGAAAAATTTGCAAGACAATATCTATGATGGTTTTTCTATTTAAAAACAAAATTTATGTGAGCATATTTAGACATTTGTAAATATGTGTATCTTCAAAGTCTGGAAATGCACTCCAAACTATTAACAGTGGTATCTCTGGGTATCATGATGATAAGAGTATAGGGCAAAACAAACCTCACTTTTTTATTTTATATACCACTGGATTATTTGAATTTTTACAATGAGCATATTACTCTTGTCATAAAAAAGCAACAAAATGAACAACAAGGTAACTGAGAGAGACACACTGCTAAACGCAATGCGGTATCCTGAACTAAACTATCAAAACCGACACAATGGAAGACTGGAGTAACCAAAATAAAGCCTACAGTTTAGCTTTACAAATTAAATAAAAACAGAAATGTAACCAGAAAAACATACAGATGCTATGTGTTTGCAAATAGCTGACTCAGGAAATGGCGGTATTGCCCTCCAAGAGCCAGTTAGAGACTGACAGAAATCGCAGCATGCAAACCTTCACACAAACTATGAAAATTTCTGAAGTGAAGCCATTATAGGTTGTCCTGGGGGTGCACAAAGACACATTACAGTCAACCGGTACAACAGATCAAGAGAAGACCCCAGAAGTGTTTCATAGTGTGCACTGCACTGCAGGGCACAGTCTACCGCAACTGTGATCAAGAACAGAAATGTCAGTTCAGGCATATTCTGAGTATCTGTCTTCTCTATTACTCCATTTACTCACGTTTACTGGTTTCCTCCTCTTCCAATTTTGAAATAATCATCATTTCTTATGCCACTCTCAAGAAGCCCCCAGCTATGCTAACAGGAGACTGTTCTGGAACAAGCTTCCACCACAGTTGAAGTGGTTTTCCATTCCCAGAGTGACCATTCAGTCTATTTCAGCCTTGTGTATCTGGCAAATAGATACTGGACAAAGGAAGTCAATAGGGCAACTTTCAAATGCTTATTAAATACATGGCAAACCCCCAGCCCTGGCCAGTTCCTTCAGCAGGGCTTTCCTATCTTCCTCTCCCCTCACAAGAGCAGCGGTAAGCTCTACTGCGCTTGGCACTGCCATTTTCACATTTAAATGAAGGTACGTAGTCCATTTCAGAATTTAAATGTCTACTTTTTCATGGAAAAGAGGAAGGTGACAAGTAGTAAGTAGCAAATTGAGCAAATTTTAAATATGTCCAAAATATATTTTTCCAATCTGGCACTTGAGATACATAAACAAGGTACAAAATGAAATACACAGAATGATCTCAACTATGTTATCTTAACAAGTTATAGAAACTTCATTTGTCTGATTGGATAGCTGATGATCTAAAGGAGTTATTAAATTTAAAGATATGGTGGGGATTTTTCTAAGTCCTCACCTTCTAGAGACATGTACTGAAATGTGTAAGAATAAAATAATTAAGATGCCTGGGCATTTGATTCTAAATCATCTCAGGTGGGGTGGGGAGGGATCGGTGAGGTGTGGATAGAAATAAGACTGGCCACAGACTGATCGAGCATTGAAGCTGCATGACAGGTAGGAAGATGGGTGTCATTGCATTACTCTATACTTTCACATACGTTTGACATTTTCCAAAATGAAAAACTTTAAAAAGCCTTAACAAGGAAATGGGGCATCTGGATGGCTCAGTTGGTTAAGCGTCTGCCTTTGGCTCAGGTCATGATCCCAGAGTCCTGGGACCGAGCCCCACGTCAGGTTCCCTGCTCAGTAGAGAGTCTGCTCCTCACTCTCCCCCGTTCTTGCTCTCTCTCTCTCTCTCTCATGTGTGTGTGCGCTCTAATAAATAAAATCTTTTTTAAAAATAGCCATAAAAAGGAGAAATATTTTTAAAGAAGCTTATTCTAAAACTGAAGAATATAATGAATGAAGAAATTAAAAGTCTAGATTAAAACAGTGGACTATCCCTCTCCTTATGCTACAAATTCCTTGAAATGATATTTTTTAAAAAACCTGGAGATTTAGGGGTGCCTGGATAGCTTAGTCGTTAAGCTCCTGCCTTTGGTTCAGGTCATGATCCTAGGGTCCTGGGATCAAGCCCCACATTGGGTTCCCTGCTCCATGGGAAGCCTGCTTCTCCCTCTCCTACTCCCCCTGCTTGTGTTCCCTCTCTTGCTGTGTTTCCCTGTCAAATAAATAAATAAACAAAAAGAAAAAAAAAAAAAAAAGAACTGGAGATTTACAACAGGGGAGGAGTACAAAAGGTAATATTGGGGGGCCAGTGGTTTTGAGAAACTCTCAAGTTCTTAAATGCCTCACAGTGGTTCTTAATGTGGTCCTCCAGACAAACCTTATCGGCATCCCTGTAAACTTGTTAGAAATGCAAATTCACAGGCCACATCTTCAGGGGTAGGGCCCTGCAATCTGGATTTAATAAGCCCTCTGGGTGATTTTGATGTCCACTGAAGTTGGGGAGCCCCTGTCGAGCTGATCAGACTGACAAAAAACAAGAATGGAGGGCCTCAGCCCCAACCAGCCCAGAAGACAACAAAAAGGTGAAAGCAATCCTAAGGATACCCTAAGCTGAGTCAACAAGTGACAGAAAGGTGGGGGCCTCCAGCAGTGACTGTCCCGTCCTAACCTTGTCCACCTCCAAAACCAAGTGATTAGTGGGAGTGGGAGAGTTCTATCCTGGAGAGAAGAGCTCTGTCCTCAGAATCAAGACCGCTATTTTGGCAAACACAGTGACTCTCCAGGGATGGGGCTGAGAATGGAACAAGAGCCTA
Organism: Mellivora capensis; assembly: GCA_004024625.1. Classification (NCBI taxonomy): domain Eukaryota; kingdom Metazoa; phylum Chordata; class Mammalia; order Carnivora; family Mustelidae; genus Mellivora; species Mellivora capensis. The sequence continues at coordinate 10,482 of PISX010009817.1, read as the reverse complement.
GATCTCCTGCCCATTCCCATCCATGTATTATTAAAAGTCTGTGTGAACAAGCCCTCTTCTCCCAGTCAAGGTAAAAAAGTCTTTTGGAGAAAAGAAGGCTCACAGCAATGTGGGGAAAATCCACACCCAACTACCAAAACATTAATCAAGTGAATCTCTTCCATATATTTGAATGATCCTTTAAATAAAGACAACAAATAGTGGTAAAGATAATTAATAAATTTAAAAAACAGTTGGCAATAGGGAACACGAGTAATTGAAAGAATAGAAAATAATGTAAAAATTCCAACTGAGATCCCCAGGAATGTAAGGGTACCACATCTATGAAAAAAGCAGTTAGACCAAGAGAGCAATCTTGAATATTTAAAAACAAACGAGTAAACTTAAAAGGAAACAGAAAACTTAAAATACTATTGTAATGGACATGCCTGAAGAGTGAATCAGTGATCTGGACAATCACATCTGAAGAATTCTTCCAGAATGGAGCAAAATCTAAATGACAAAATATAAATGTCCAGCGACAGAGGACCAAGGCAGGAGGTCCCACACTCACTCAATAAGAGTTCCAGAAAAATGAAACTGATAAAATGGAAAGAAAATTATTAAAGAAACCATTTTAGAAACTGCTCTTCATCCAAGAATGGTACAATTCTTCAGAGTGAAAGGACCATGAGATATGAGAAATGTCCCACATACCTAGACACACAATGGTGACACTTTCAGGATTCAAAGCATAAAAAGAAAATCCTAAATGTTTTTCAATGACAGAAAAAAACGGGTCTTTGTCAATAAATAAAAAGAGAAGGTGAAAGAATCAGATTGGTGTCTGTTTTTTAAATCAGCAATACTGGATGCTAGCAGACCATCATATTAGGGCTTCAAAATTCTAAAGGGAAAGGATTTTGAACCTAACACCCTAAAAGTCAATTAAAAAAAAATTCAAGTGGAGGATTCAATCTGATGGGATTAACTGATGATATGCTGCAGTAAACCAAAAAACTAACCTTGGGATGAAAGAAAAAGCAGTGAGAAGGAAAACAGTAAAACGTACAGTTGTCTAAATAACTACACGTACTGTTAAAACACACACAAACACATACACCAAGATAATAGAGATTAATCTGAAACAAGCCCCACATCATGATACCAGGAGGAAAGGTCCAGGTGGGGAAGTGTAAGAATGGTAAGGGAGAGGAGTGAAGATACAGCCACTGTAGCTGCAAGCTCAGGGAAAAGGATAAGCACTAAAGGAAGAGCAATAGGTTTGATTCTTTCCAAAGCACCAGAAAGAAAAACTAAGAGAAAAAACAATGCTCAATGATGCCACTGAAATGCTGAAGAAAGATACAAAATAAAATGGCAGGGACGATCCAAACATTTCAACAATTTCAATTAATATAGATGGATTAAATTCCCCAGAAACCATTAGACTGAACTCCCAGAAAGCTGTTTTGACTACATTAATTGGGGGAAATAGGTCATTGCAGAGAGTCCTGAGGATAAACAAGAGTATTTCACAGTTACAAAAGACACAACTCACCAAAAGTCATCATATATTGCTTTCGTTCGTGTTCAGAGACCAATTCACTATATGAACAGTAAGACAGGAATGTAGACTCTATGAACAATTAACAAGCCAAATCCAAAAAAACTTTGTATCCAAGAATAGGCACCCCTCCCTTGAAAACACTCAATATTTACAAATATTGACCATGTATTCCATAAAATAGAAACCACATGGGCTGTATTCTAGGTGCTTAAAAATTTTAAACGCATTTGAAGAATTCCTGGGTTAACTGCTGAATTTGGCAACTGAAACTGAAATTACCCACTTAAAGATAAACGACAATAGTTACCAGAGCTCAAGACTGCCAGACACAGCCAAGGCAGTACTCAGAAGAGCGTTTTCCGTCTTAAATATATATATTAGAAAGCAAGAGAAATTGCAAATAAAACTTTTTGCACAATACCCTTTAAAGCAGTGATTGTGAACATTCCTGGAGTTAAAGAGGCCTGTGAAAGCAGCCTGAGAGTCTGAATTCATTTATGTAGTTAAAGTCTATGGAATTTGCATGCCAATCTATGATAAAACTACAGACTAAATCATATTTTATTTATTTTTTTTTTAAGATTTTATTTATTTATTTGAGAGAGAGGCAGTGAGAGAGCATGAGCGAGGAGAAGGTCAGAGGGAGAAGCAGACTCCCCGTGGAGCTGGGAGCCCGATGCGGGACTCAATCCTGGGTCTCCGGGATCATGACCTGAGCCAAAGGCAGTCGTCCAACCAACTGAGCCACCCAGGCGTCCCTAAATCATATTTTAGAATATCAACCCAGTTTTGTAACACTGGTTACTTCGCTCTGATGAGATGGATTGGTTTAAGAGTCACAGCTATGAATAATATAAAAATTAAACTGAGTTACTTAAAGTCAGGTAAGGCCTCATTCATTTTTATATTTTCAATCAATCCATGCTTCCAGTCGGCACCTAAGTAAGAACTCAACAGCGTTGTATAAACTGAATTAAGTAATGTGGTGGACAGGAAATTTTCTAAAACATGGGATTCACTGGAGGAGGAGAATGAAACAGAATAAGAAGATCTGTATGGTGAAACACTGGCCTAAGTATGAATTTTGATCTCAGGTCTGTAGTATTACTATAGTAATATTATAGTATACTGTAGTATACTGTATATAGTAATACTATAGTATACTGTAGTATACCATATGTAGTATACTGTATAGTATACTGTAGTAATACTATAATAATACTACAATGTAGTAATACTGTAGTATTACATGCCAGGTGCTCCAGGATTCTGGATAGGATCTTACAAACAGAGGTCTTTCTTCAGGGCTGCCATCAGCTTTCTTGCCTTTTTCTTGCAGGCAAGATTTATGGACTTCAATAATCATGATGTCAGGTAACGTCAATTTTTCAACTACAACAGACTAATTTTTTAAAAACCCAGTCAAAAGGGGAGGGCTCCAGCTCTAGCTAGCACAAGTGACTAGAACATAAGATCAAAATCTTTGGTATTAATCAGGGAGATTCAAATTAAAACCACATTGAGATACCACCTTACACCAGTTAGAATGGTCAAAATTAGCAAGACAGGAAACAACGTGTGTTGGAGAGGATGTGGAGAAAGGGGAACCCTCTTACACTGTTGGTGGGAATGCAAGTTGGTGCAGCCAATTTGGAGAACAGTGTGGAGATTCCTTAAGAAATTAAAAATAGAGCTTCCCTATGACCCTGCAATTGCACTACTGGGCATTTACCCCAAAGATACAGATGTAGTGAAAAGAAGGGCCATCTGTACCCCAATATTCATAGCCACAGTGGCTAAACTGTGGAAAAAACCAAGATGCCCTTCAACGGACGAATGGATAAAGAAGATGTGGTCCATATACACTATGGAGTATTATGCCTCCATCAGAAAGGATGAATACACAACTTTTGTATCAACATGGACGGGACTGGAAGAGACTATGCTGAGTGAAATAAGTAAAGCAGAGAAAGTCAATTATCATATGGTTTCACTTATTTGTGGAGCCTAACAAATAACACGGAGGACATGGGGAGATGGAGAGGAGAAGGGAGTTGAGGGAAATTGGAGGGGGAGATGAACCATGAGAGACTATGGACTCTGAAAAACAAGCTGAGGGTTTTGATTGGGGGGTGGGAGGTTGGGGAAGCCTGGTGATGGGTATTATGGAGGGCACGTATTGCATGGCACACTGGGTGAATGAATTCTGTTACACTGAAAAGAAATTAAATTTAAAAAAATTCTGGGAAAAAAAAAAGTTTGGTATTAAAGGAAAAGGGTTCAATTGATATGCTCATAGGATGAATTTTAATTAAATCTTAAAACTGGTTTTAAGGTTTTACTTTATTTCACAAACTACTGTTTTGCCTCTAAATTAGATGGGCTTCATCAAATACCATGCTTTATATAGTTTTCAACATAGAAATTAAAAAGGTCCAATTCTGAACCATACCAAAAACAAGCACTTTCAGTGAATCTAAACACACTCAAAGGCCTTATCAATATTAATATTCCAAACATTCAATATTTGAAATACTTAATTAGTGCCAATAGGTGAATTTCAAAATGTCCTTTGAAATAAACAGAGAAATTTTAAATTTCAAGACCTTCCGAATATATTAATTTGATACGGTTTATTTTCTAAATAATCTCCCTTGCTATGGTTAAAGAATGATTCTTGTTCTCCTGCATTAAAAACAAAATGAATGTACTTCTCTCCCTAAGCTACAGTTTTGCTCAGCCGAATTTAACATTTTTAAACCTTTTTTCTTTACTACTAAACCAGTATCTTCAATTCTTAACTGTCCCCAGAGCAGACTTCTTTACCTGAAAGCAATACATACAAGTAAATATAAATAACAGAATTCTGCCAGCAAATACTATGCACATCCCCAACAATACAAACACAGTCTTAAAAATCAGTTATGTATTTATTTGCATAGACTCAAAGGAAAGATTTAAAAATCCAACATAATATCCCATGAGGCCTACAATTTAATTACTAATCCAGTTTTGTTTTGTTTTGTTTTTTTTAAAAAGGTTTTCCTCCACTAAATTTAGGATGGGACTATTTCACATGAGTGCTAAAACATCAGATACTTATATATCTTCAGTTTTTGCAGAATTAGTATTAAGTCCAAAAAAGTCCTTTTTGATGATGTACCGAACACACTGCAAAATCACATTTCTTTCATGTCGAATGTCTGGAGCTAAAAGCTAAAAAATAATAAATAAAATGATTAGCTGGTAAATAAAATATATCCTAAAATATTATATGTGTCTCCCCCATATAAAGAACAGAACAATAAAGATATATATATTTATATACTTACAATACAATTTTCAATAAATTTGTAATATATATTTAAATAGATTACTATATTTAAATTATCTTGTTAAAAAACAATATAAGAACATTTCCTTTTAAGTAATACCAAGATTATCTAGCTTTTTGTATGGCACAAACGTTCACATTGGGCATTCACTCTAGGAGTATGTAACAAAGGACAGGAAATACAGGTTTAAATGTCTGCAATTCTTTAATCCACAAATCATGTCAAAGAGGACCCTCCTAAACCCAAACCTACAAACAGTATAGAAACTGATAAGCAGATACAGTAAATATAGTAATGATGAAACCAGCAGTAAAAAAAATCCCAACATTCCTGGGCTTTTATAACTTTTCACTTTTGTGCTTATTATAATCGAAGGAAATCTAAAAATCCCCCGTATTTAGATGAAATACATAACCAAGGAATCATCTGTGATTTGTCAAAAAGGATAAGATCACTCAATTTATCTCCTGATGTCATTAGTGCAGTAGAGAGACCTCACAAAGGAATGAACATCTAGTGAACAGAAGATTTAATTTACCACTTATGAGGTAAGTATTTTAAAAATGCAATTTACTTTATAGAAGCACTGAAATTTGCAAAATAGACAGTCCATTCCAGATCAATTTAAACAAGAAGCAACTGTGTCTACATGTAACACCTCAAAGAGTGCAGCCACAGAACAGTTCAGCTATAGCAGAAACACTTAGCTGACAGGGCAAAAACGACTTTCACACATTGTCAATAGTTCTACAACTCTAGTAAAAATTTTGGAATATTTTCTATTACTTTTAGCATGAAAGAACTGGATCTTTGAACGACTTCATGTCCATTACTTAGAATCAAAGATGTGCTGCTGCTTCTTTTAAAATTTGAAGAGAACGATTTTTCAGCACATCACACTAAGAATAAAGCCAATAATGCACAAAATAAACACATAAAAAAACGCCTTCTCCCTTCAGTCTGCCTTTGTGTTTAGTTGTGATTTCAAGAGAAACTTTAAAAATGTCAGTACACCTCAATACATATTTCCTTACCAATCAGTTAACTCTACACATCCTTTTATTTTAAGCAGTTTTGAAAAGTATACTATTCTACATTTACTGAATATCAGCTGTATTCCAAATGTAGCTTCAAAATTAAGATACACAAATGGAGTCTTCAAGGAGCAAATGTCTTTGGTAAATTTTAAAAACACGCATGCATGAACCCATGAGGAAACCCAGTGGCTCTATCTTTATCATCTGAGAAGAACACAAAGATTAGAATGTAAAGAAAAATCATTTACCATTTCCAGGAGATATGGATGGTGTGTCCGTGGTTCAAATAACGTTTGATAGTTGTGATAGTCTTTTTTCCTCTTAGGTTTTGTCTTTTTAAAACTTTTCTTTGGGCTCTCATACTTCCTAGCAGTCACTTTAGCACTAGGACTGGGTCTCTCAGGAGTATTGCTATGAAGAACCTCATCAGCCACCAGAATGTCTGCTTCAGTCTTAATGGGAGCTTCTGAAAGTAATGAAAAACAAATACAAAGATTAACAACAACAAAAAAAAAGGTAAACTTCCAAAATAACCAAAAAAGCCATAATATTCCCCCCAGCAGCCATAATACTGGCTACTTATTAATAAAAACTAGGCATTTTCAATGTAGTACCTACCATATTTTTCAAATCAGAAATATAACTGCCAAGAACTGAAGAGATTACCATAAAGAGTTACAGAAAGTGATCTCTATGAAGGAAATAATACTGGACGGAAACTTGGATCTACACAAAGGAATGAAGAGCATCAGAAATCATGAATATGTGGATAAATACAAAATACATTTTTTTCTGGTTTAAAAAAGGTTTTAAAGATAACTGACTATTCTAAGCAAAAATAGTAACAATGCATGTAGGATTCACAATATCTGCAGGAAAACCTTGTAACAACAGCACAAAGGAACGGGAGAATGTAAGCATATTGCTATAAAATTCTTAAATCCTATATGAAGTGGTATAACATCATTGAAAATATATTGTGATAAGTATAAGTTGCATACTATAAACTCTAGATAGACCAACTCCTAAAAGTAAAACAAAGAGGTCAACAAATAAACCTATATTTGCACTGCCCTAATAATTAGGCAGCATAAATCCAAAAGCAGGAAAATAGAACAAAAGGTGAGACAAAAAGAAACAAGCCATATCAATAATTACAATATGTTTAAATAGTTTAAACATCCCACTTAAAAGGGTGAGTGGTCAGACTGGGGCAGGGTGGTAGGGAACAACAAGATCAACTATGTCATGTCTACAAGAAACCATCTTTAAATTGTAGGCAGTTCTTGCTTTCACAAACAGAACTGAGATTAAGTCTCAGTTACCAAGGAAGTACAAAGCAAGGACTGCTTGCGACCAGTAACAGACTAAAAGTAAAAGGAGGAAAGAAAATTCCAAGCATACACCAATTATTAAAAAGCTGGATTGGTTATATCAATATCAGACAAAGGAGACTTCAGAACAGGGACTATCACCAGGGACAAAGAAGGACACTTCATAACGATAAAGAAATCAATTCATCAAGAAAGCAAAACAGTAACACCTAATAATAGCATTTCACTATACATGTAGCAAAAGCCCACAGAGCCGAAACAAGAAACAGACAAATCCATTATTAAGGTTGGAGACTTTTAACACTGCTCTCAGTAACTGAAGAAAATTAAACAAAAAATGAGCAGGGATAGAGAAGACCTGAATATGACTAAGAACTCAAAGTGACAAACACTCAACCCAATACATATTTTTGTCAGGTTCACATGAACATTCATTTGTGTTAGGCTACAAAACAAGTCTCAATGAACTGGAAAAAAAACTTTAAGTGTGCAAATATGTCCTCTGACCATAACAGAATTAAAGTAAAATCACTAACAGAAAACTATCTAGAAAACCGCCAAATCTCTGAAAACTATACAACACACATCTAACTAACCCACATGTTAAAGAACAAACCACAAGAGACATTAGAAAATATTTTTAAACAATAAAAATGTAAACATAACGAAAATTTGTAGGATGCAGCTAAAGCAATGCATGGAGGCAAATTTATAGCTTTGATCGTTTTTATTAGAAATGAAGAAAAAGGGTGCCTGAGTGGCTCAGTGGGTTGGGCCTCTGCCTTCAGCTCAGGTCATGATCCTGGGGTCCTGGGATCGAGTCCCACATTGGGCTCTCTGCTTGGTGGGGAGCCTGCTTCCCTCTCTCTCTCTACCTACTTGAGATCTCTCTCTGTCGAATAAATAAATAAAATCTTAAAAAAAAAAAAAAAAGAAAGAAATGAAGAAAAAAAAGAAAAGATTTAAAAATTTTAAAAAATTAAAAAGAAATTAAGAAAAGCCTAAAATCAATTATCTGAACTTCCACTACAAAGGTAGAAAGTGAGAAGGGAATAAATAACAAAGTGAAAATCAATGAATTAGAAACAACCAAAAGAAGGGCACCTGGGTGGCTCAGTTGTTGGACATGTGCCTTTGGCTCAGATCATAATCCCAAGGTCCTGGGATCAAGCCCTACCTACATCTGGATCCCCCCCCCCCACTCTGCTCAGCAGGGAGCCTGCTTCTCCCTCTCCCACTTCCCTTGCTCATGTTCCCTCTCTTGCTGTCTTTCTCTCTGTCAAATAAATAAAATCTTCAAGAAAAAAAAAGAAACAGCCAATATAGAAAAATCAATAAAGCCAGAAGTTGGCATACTCTGAAAAGATTAATAAAATTAACAAACAGCTAGCAAGACTGATCAAGAAAAAAAATTTTTAAAATACCATTTAATAATATGAGGAATCAAAGAGAAAACATCACTATAGATCCAACAGATAGCACAAGAAAATATCTTTAAGTAACTGTACGCCAATAAATTTGACAACTTAGATGAAACAAATTTTTTTGAAAAACACAAATTACCAAAGCTGAACAAGAAAAAAATAGAAAATCTAAATAGTCCTATACCTATTAAGGAAATTTAATTCATAATTTAAAATCTACCCTCCCCCCAAAATGCCAGGTACAGATGACTCCACTATTGAATTCCACAAACACGAAAAAATGGTAGCAATCCTACACAGACCCTTAAAAAAAGAGAAGGAAAGAGATCCCAACTCATACCAAATCCAGACAAAGTCATTACAAGAAAAGAGAAACACAAACCAATAATCCTTTATGAACATGGAAGTAAAAATCTTTAATAAATTATTAGCAAAACAAATCCAGTAATGTATTAAAAAGGTAATAATCATGACTAAGTAGATTTTATTCCAAGAATACAAGACGGGTTTGATACTTGAAAATCAATCAATGCATTTCACCATATTAACAAAATAAAGAGAAAAACCATATGATTAGTTGAAAACTCACAAGTTTTAAGGATCCCCTTCCCTCACCCCCAAAATGGTTATTCTGTATTTTTGACAAGCTGATGTGATATAAAAAGTTCGATTCTAGAAGTTGGGAGACTGGGTTCAAATGCCTGAACAAAAGTGTAGGAGTCTAATCATATCCCTCAAAACCTTTACCACCCAAGTGTTAATTACATTTGAAGGGAAGTACAGGGTATTTGAAGCACAAACCCTGGTCCCAAACTGTTCAAGTTCTAGTTCCATCAAATACCAGTTGTGATCTTGGAGCAAGTTACTTACCTCTACCTAAATATCCTAATAATGGCACCTGCTTCATGAGGTTATTATAATAATTAGATGAGTGAAGCACATAAAACAGGGCCTGACACAGAATAAGCACTATGTAAGAATTTGCTATGACAGGGCAGCTGGGTGGCTCAGTTGGTTAGGCATCCAATGCCTTTTTTTTTTTTTAAGATTTTATTTATTTATTTGACAGAGATCACAAGTAGGCAGAGAGGCAGGCAGAGAGAGAGGGGGAAACAGGCTCCCTGCTGAGCAGAGAGCCCAATGTGCGGCTTGATCCGAGGACCCTGGGACCATGACCTGAGCTGAAAGCAGAGGCTTTAACCCACTGAGCCACCCAGGCGCCCCAAGCATCCAATTCTTGATTTCAGCTCAGGTCATGATCTCAGCGTTGTTAATGAGATTGAGTCCCCATGCTGGGCTCTGTGCTGAGCATGGAGCCTACTTGAGATCCTCTCTCCCCCTCCAACCCACTCGAGTGCATATGCGTGTGCATGCTCTCTATCTCCAAGAAAAGGAAAAAAAAAAAAAAGAAAGAAAGAATGAATTTGTTGTGATGACCACAGTTTTGATGTGCCTTCAAAATGATGGAAAAAAGAAAAATAATTAGAGAAATGTAACCATATAAGAATGGAGCAAAGAATTCAAAGTGGTTTATAGAGTTCAAAACTATGGGAATAGAAGCAAAAGGCAAAAAGAAAAGCCAGGGTACGACTCTCTATTATTTCCTTCCCCTTCAAGCATTGATCTTCCGGGTGCCTGGGAGGCTTAGTTGGTTAAACATCTACCTTCAGCTCAGGTCATGAACCTGGAGTCCTGGGATGGAACCCTGAAATGGGCACCCTGCTCAGTGGGGAGTCTGCCCCTCCCCTGCTCACAGTTTCTCTCTTTCTCTCAGATAAATAAGTAAAATCTTTTTTTTTTTTT
>PISX010009816.1:0-73696 GCA_004024625.1 Mellivora capensis | reverse complement strand
CAAAAAGTTCAGGTTAAAAGGTTATTATGGAATTTGATGTACTGAACATCTCACTGTGATGGTAAATAGGCTAAAAAATTATCTATATAAAAAATAAAAAAAATTTGAAAATGAACCAGAATACTGGGAAAGAATGAAAAATAAAAGTTGTATCTATTAAGTAGTGGTGGTTGTTCTCTTGTGGTTTGTTTTTTTTTTTTCCCCAGTTGGCTTTCTGGGGGAGGGGCCTGCCACGTGGGTTTTCAGGCAGTGTTTCCTGAGTTAAGTCCTCCCGCCCCCCTCAAGGGGGTGGGCTCTGAGGAAACCGGTTTTTCAGGCTTTTGTTCTCTGGAGGTTTTTATGTTTGTTTGTTCATTTGTTTTCTCTCCCCTTGGTGGCTCTTGATTGTTCTTGGAGGTTTAGAGGAAAGCAAACTGCACCCAGACCTCCCTCTCAGAGAGAAGCCTCAGTCTGTTCCCTTCTGAGTGCTGCAGAGCACAGAAGTTCCCCCTTGGCCACTGGCAGAGCACGTTCCCAGTCGCGGTCCCTCGGGACACAGGAACTCCTGCTTGTACCCAAAACCACAACAGCGTCAGCTGCCTGGGCAGCTCCAGACCGCCAGAGAGGTTCCAAGCAGCGATCTCACACTTAGATTTTCCTGCTGGGTGGGCAGGGAGTACTCAGCCTTTCCAGGACCGAGAGCTTCCGGCTGGCACCTGTGCTCACCTCTCTCAGGGGAGGGTGTGGGGCACGACCCAGGCTCTGATAGCACGGCACGGCACACGTGTGGGGACTGCAAAAAGGCTGTGTTTCTGCCGGCTGGCGAGGCTCCCAGGCCCTCAGGCGTACTCGCTCACAGCTCAGGGACCAAGACCTGGTTTCTCCACCACACTCTCTCTGGCTCCGCACCAGGGATGGTTGTCCTCAGGCTGGGGACTTAAGCGCCTGTCTCTAATCGCCCCAATTTCCACAATTTACCCCCTCAATCCTTTGCTCTTTTTGAGTGCTTTCAACCAGACTCCAAGTTAATGCTGGTCCCCAGATGCAGGAGGCTCTCATATTGGGGTATTACTTTCCAATGGATCCCCTCTGGTGGCTCCCTCCACCTTTTGTTTATCTTCTGATACCAGTCCGACGTTCCCACTCCACTTTACCTACCCACTGGCATCTTCTGCCCTCATAGAGATCCAGACATATATAATTCTGATCTCAGTCTGATTTCATGGGTGATCAGAGTTTCTTGGTAGGTAATCAGCTTACTTTAGGGTACAGGTTGAAACGGCGCCTCCTCCTAGTTCCCCGCCATCTTGTCCCCCCTCAACTCTTTTTTTTTTTTTTTTTAAGTGAAGGGAGAACTGTTAATAATCATGGCAGAACCCAGGATTAGAAATGGGATATCCTGGGCAAACTAGGATATGCCTCACTCTATTTATAAGGGTCTATATGATCTGGTCTCTTTCTAATTCTGTGAACATATCTTCCAAATTTACAATTACTTCCTTTTTTTTTTTTTTTTTTTAAAGATTTTACTTATTTGACACAGAGAGTGGGAGAGAGAGCATGCACAAGCAGGGGGAGTGTCAGGCAGTGGAAGAGGGTCAAGTAGGCCTCTCACCAAGTGGTTAGCCCGATGCGGGACTCAATCTCAAGACTCTGGGATCATAATCTGAGCCGAAGGCAGATGCATAATTGACTGAGCCACCCAGGTGTCCCACTTCCTTTATTTTGATACACACTTTCCTTGATGTCTAAAACATCCAAAGCAGGTCAAACAAAGTTCCCTCCTCAAAAATTTCCACCTAACACTTTCCTGTCTAGAATGCTCTTACCCCATATATCCAAGTAGCCTCTTCTTTACTTTCTTAGGTCTCTGTTTGAATTGAATGGTCATTGTATCCTGTCCCTGTGAATAAAGTAGAACTTTGAAAAAACATTATAGCTTAAATGCTTATATGATGAAGAAGGTATGAACTTTGGAGCCAGACACTCCAAATCCTAGTTTGGCAACTTATTGTTGAATGATCTCAGAAAAGTTGCTTAACTTTTCTGTATATCGGTTTCCTGACATGTAAAATAGACAAAGCAATGGTACCTACCTTGTAGCATTGCTAAAAAGATTTTATAAATTCAAATTTGCAAAGTTCTTAGAACAGTGCCTGACACATGGTGCCTTGCACTATACAAGTGTTCATTAAATAAATATCAATTTAAAAATATTCAGATTAAGAAGTTAGAAGTAGAATAACATAGCATGCATAATGAAAGTAGAATTTAAGTTATAATAAGAGCTGTGCTTAGTGGGAAAAATGTAGATGAGGTATAAAATCAAACATTTATTTAATCTAAAGAGACTAATTTTTTTTTTCATAAGCTTTTACTTATATAATCCTGTCCAAGAACTGTCTTTGAGGGGCTACTGGGGGGCTCAGTTGGTGAAGCGTTTGCCTTCAGCTCAGGTCATGATCCAGGTCCTGAGATCAAGCCCCACATCAGGCTCCTTGCTCAGTAGGGAGCCTGCATCTCCCTCTCCTGCCCACTACTCTCCCTGTTTGTGCTCTCTTTCTGCCAAATAATAAATAAAATCTTAAAAAAATAAAAATCACTGTTTTTAAAGACATGACCAATGTATGTATTTACTAGAAAACTCAATGAAGATAGTTAAAGTAGGAATTATTGAGAACTCTAAGTCATTTTTCATTAACTATTTACAAAATAAATGCTAATACCCCTCTTTTCTTTTTATCATAGGGAAACAAATGCAGAAAAAATATTACAGATAAACTTATTACTAAATCCCTTTGAGTACCTATAACCAATTACTTAAATACTAGTCATTTATGGGTTACTATATGCCAGTGAAGCAGATCTTTATTACCTGCATGACCTTGTGCTGCAGCTTCCTTGTCTGTTCAAGGGTGATTATATTATTGACCAATCAGAAAAGAACAACTCGGTGGTATATAACACAGACAGATGATAGTAGGATAGAAAGATGGATTGTGAGATCATAGATAGATAGATAGATAGATAGTTGATAAATGGATATATAGATCAATAGGTGCACCTGAGTGGCTCAGTGGGTTGAGTCCCTGACTTCTGATTTCAGCTCAAGCTCTACGCTGGACGGGGAGTCTGCTTGAAATTCTCTCCCTCTCCTTTTGCCTCCTTCTGTACCCCTCCCCCACTTGTACTCTCTCCTTAAAATAAATAAGTTAAAATCTTTAAAAACATTTAGATATATGGATTGATAGATGATGAATAAAGAGATTTGTTGCAGGGTTTTGGCATTATTCAATTATGAGAGCTGGTTAAAATGTCTCTGTAAGGTGGTTGTTTCTGCATCTGGTGCCATAGCTTCCAAACCTCAGACCAGGCAGTCAAGAAAGGAAGATGGCCATAAAATAAGGGGAGCAAGGACAAACTTAAACCCACAATCACAAGCTGGAAGCTCTTCTTACCTCTTATTCTGATTGTATTCATGCTCACAGAAGAATCTGGCCCTTTTATGATACAGTTAAGCACATACTGATCCAGTGGTAGAGAAACTATAAGAGGATCTAAGAAAGGGAACAGTGGCACACCCTCTGTTGCCTTATACCCCAGGGATAGGGCATCAGATAAACAACATATGTGAGTTACTTAGTGACTGCAGCTTTATTTCTGCTTTCCAAAACTTGCATAAGAATCTCTCCTGTGGACTTCCACTGACAGAAAACAACTTGGAAGGGAATTCTGGGATTCAGCCTAGTCAACTCAACACATAACAAAAGATACATTATTCGGTGTCCTTCATGGGACGGTTTGAAAATTAAATGAGAAACTCTATGTAAACTATGAAGACCAGTTCCTAATTGTTACAGATTATTGAATATTATTAGATTATACATAATACAATCCTATAAATTTATAATATGTAATTATAATTATATGTAATTAAATAATTATGTGTTGTATATAATCTAATAATATTTGACAGTATATAATAAATATACATGTATATAGTTTAACCACAATAAAAAAATACTATTCCTCTTAAAGACATTTAATGGACCAAGAATCAAAATAGAATCCCCTCATTCCACTTCTAGTTCATTCTTTCTGTATGTTCTCAATTTACTATGTTCCTTGTAAACAGCAGTTTTACAAGGAGGTGTTTCAGAGAATGAATCAAGTGAAACTGTCCCATCATTATATGGTGTCACTAGATAGCATATTTATTTGATGTTTTATACTTCTCCACAAGATCCTGATTTGCAATCATCAAGCAGTAAGTTTGTGTGTGCATGTGTGTGTGTTTGTGTGTGTGTGTGTGTGCTGTTCTCTTCCATGTTGATTGGTGGTAAACTAATCAGTCTTTATGTTGCTTACATCTAATGAAGAAGATATTTTTAGAAGAGAAAAATAATGAAATAGCGACAGGGAATTTGTGTTGCTACTAGTGACACGGTCAAGAAAAATCTCTTCTAGTAGATAACATCTAAGCTGAGCTATGTAAGAAGCAAATCATGAATTTATTCAGACAAAAACAATTTAAGAAGATGCAATGGAAAGTGCAAGTAGCCTGAAGGATGTAAGTTGATTTCTTTAACCCAATGTATTAGACTTTTTTTCCTTACAGTGTTTTATTCTTTTTCATTTCTAACAATTGTTTTCTTTCTTCAATACTCTCTGTCTTCTTCCATTTAACCATTGTTCTAATGCTTCATTTGTATTTCCTTTAAGGTTCTCATATGTACATTTGATTCAGACAGTCATACTTCTTGATCTTTTAAACTTCTAAAGAAATACATGCCTTAAATGGCCAAGAAAATTGGCTTGGTAACCATGCAGAGGGGTTACAGTGCATATTGTGTGTACTTTATTAAGGTCAAAATAGATATCATAAGCTTAATAATATATATAAAGTTTAATTTTAAAAATTAAGAAAGCAAATTCTCAGAAAGACATAGAATTCTTGAAATTATCACCTGCCTGCCCATCTGACACATGTAAATGCTAACTTTTTAACATTAATGGATGAAAATTTTATGCAACTGAATACTTACACATATATTAAGATTACCATGTGAAAGTAAAGTCCAAAGATGTTCTGAGAAAATATATCTGAGAATTTCATATATAATTATATTTTAAGTACATTTTCTTCCCTGTCATTAAGTACTAACCACACATGAAATGTTGAAATTATGTAGGCACATACACAAAGAGTTTATCTAACTTGCTAAAGAACAAAATCAATAACCACAAAGATAAAAAAATACCAAATAATATAAAAATATATGGTGGCCCAGGAATATTCAATATATGAGTAATTATGATAGCTAACTAGGAGGAATGTTTCAATAGTGGCTGTAGGAAAGGAAAATCTTTGCTTTTGGTCATCATTCTCCAAAAACCAATAATCATATCAAGTAACTCCATGCTGAAAATCAATTTATTTCACTGCTCCTGGGAGATGTTCCAAAAATCAGAAACAGATGGTCAGTGGGAGCATCATTTTTTTCCCTAATGATAAAAGTGGCTAATAATAATACCCACTGAGCCACCCAGGTGCCCCAATAATAGCTACTTTTATGGAGCCTCTATATTTTGGACAAAATGCAGTACATTGGATAAAGGTTAACAATGGCCCTACTTAATGTTCATAAAATCTCTATGACATAAAATGCTATTATTCCAATTTTACATATGAGGAAATTGAGGAAGAAAAAGATAAAAAGTTCAGCCGAGTGTCAGTAGCAGAGAATACTTGAACCCAGTTTCTCTGACTTTAGACCCTTGCCAGCTACTCATTATTCCAAAAAATTTATATTCATTTTCACTTAGGAACTGAGGAATTAATCCATAAAATAGCTAACTGCTTAAAGAATCTGGGACATATCATACATTTGTTTTCTGCACCTGTAAGATCAAAATCATTTTCTTAACAGTTAAGAGAGGCAGTATAATCGAAGAACATCAATTGAATGAATATCAAAAAAGGGGGAGAGAAAAGAGAAAAAAAGAAAAGGAGAAAGGAAGTGAAAGAAGAAAAAAAAAATGAAAAGAAAAAACATGCTCCATGATTCAAAAAATAGGGTATAGAACCATGACGTTAAGTTATCAAACAGTATTCTACAACAGGGTTTTCCAAAATATAGTCTTTTATTAAAACTCAGATAATAGAATTTCACTTAGATGAATCATAATCTTTGGGGAGTTACAGGCAGGATTATCCATTCTTAATAAGCACCCCACCTATGTGATATACACACACACACACACACACACACACACACATATATATATAAAATTATTGACAATCACCACAATATAAAATTATTGGCAGTCACCACAATTTTAATTCTTGTCTAACTTGGTAATTTAGAAAATCTACTAAGACGTAAAGAAAATCAGTTGAAGGATGCCTGGGGGGCTCAGTTGGTTAAGTGTCTGCCTTTGGCTAAGGTCATGATCCCAGGGTTCTGGGATCAAGTCCCACATCAAGCTCCTTGCTCAGTGGGGAGCCTGCTTCTCCCTATGCCTGCCATTCCCCCTCCTTGTACTCTCATTCTCTCTCTCTCTCTGGCAAATAAATAAATAAAATCTTTTTTTTTTAAATCAGCTGAGATTATGTGATAGAGTAGATAGAATCCAGGATTTAAATCAGAAATCCTATGTTTAAGACATACAGCTCTGCTTTCTATAGGTGTATGAAACTAAGCAAGTTAACATATGTCTAGAAACTTCAATTTTCTTATGTTTAAAATGACAACAAAATATCATTCTTAATGCATTGTTATTATGATGATAGAAAGCAATATGCATTAATATGTTTTGTTAACTTTAAAGTGATTTTAAATGACAGTTACTAGTAAATGGGTTGATTTTGAAAGAGAAGCTTGCATTGACTCTCACATGATTTTATTTTTATAGCAGCGATGGTCTATGGCAACACAGGAAAGTTTAATTCCTTCATTCAGTTGTCTAACGAAATTAAGGTTTCATTTTCTTTTGTACCCAAATGATTTTTTTTTCCAAAATAAAACTCCTCTTACTTCAAACAAACAGAATATATCTAAGGGGAAAAAGAAGAAGAAGAAGGAAAACAAAACAAAACAAAACATGGTGCATTAAAACAAAAACAAAACCTACACCAGTATTTGACTTCAAAGGAAAATCTTGGAGTTGAGGTGTAAAGAGAAATGAAAAATTGCCTCTAGTTTTTATGCTACATGAAAACAAAGGGGGAGGCAGAAAGGGGAGCTTCATATCTCTTTAGCTCCCAAGAGCAGATCTTAAGCTCTCCACAATTTTTAGGGTCCTGGGAAGTCCCCAGGAACGGTGCATAAGGGAGAAGTCTTGAGAAGGGAGAGCAGAAACAAGGATCTGACTTTATGTCTTTTCCCATCTCTGAAATTTGTATAAAGTATAATGGAAGTCCATTATAACATGGGGACAAGAGGCATGATTTACATCCAAATTATACTTGCCTGCATTGTCATAAAAAAGATGTAACCATTCAGCTATACTCTGTTGCAATGACTGACAATAACTTTTTTAATCACAATCTCTTTCATGCTCATTAGAATCAGTAATAGATGGTCACAATAATTTTCCTTTTCATTGTTTCATCATTTTGATAAGGATGTCTGAGTCCTTGCATATTTTGTGATAACATACTTTTTTCTTCTTCTGATCCATCTTTGTCCCTTCTTTTAGAATGCATGGGCATAATTTCTTCATCATTCATTTTGCTGAATATGATTTCAATTATCATGTCAATAGTAATATATGAATCCCTTCATCCTTAAAAGAAATGCTTGTTTCAGCAACACATTTTTCCCTCGAAAGTTTAATATTAATGAGAGAACTTGAGATTTTTTCCACACCAAGCTGACAGTTTGTGTCACAGATTTCTATGTCAAATTTTCAAGAAATATAGCACTGGAAGACAGCAGTACATAGCTCAGAGCAATAATAAGTCATAAATGGGCAGCTACAATGTTGGTCTAAAGAGTAGATCAGTGTTGCGCTTTGGAAAAACATGACCTTCAATTTTTAT
Organism: Mellivora capensis; assembly: GCA_004024625.1. NCBI lineage: Eukaryota > Metazoa > Chordata > Mammalia > Carnivora > Mustelidae > Mellivora > Mellivora capensis. Next base: position 65,673 of record PISX010009816.1, on the reverse strand, counting down.
GTATCTTGATATTGGTCTCTGAAATAAAGAAGGTAAATGTTGACTAGTGTTCAGGGTTAAGCACTATACACAGGTAACAGAAAAAAAGTGATTTTCCTACCATCTTTTTAAATACTGAAGAAGGTACTTTTTTATTTGTATTTATTTGCTGGTATTTTATTTTGCATTTTGTTTGTGTTCTATTTTATTGCCAAACCACTACATAAAAAGCACATTGTTAGGAGCTCATAGTGAGCTCAGCACTTTCTAGATCAGATCAATGTTGAATCCAAATATAGCAAAAATCAACTAAACCTAGGCATTGATTTGACATCAACCTTGGCTTTTGATATTTCTTTCTGTGATCCGTCTGCTTCTAAAAATTCTACTCTTTAATCACCATCAGAGAACATGGGTTGGGAAGACTCATTTTGATTTAAGGAACTTTGGCTCTTAGCTATCATATTGACAAAATAAGTGCTAAGATAGTCTGTTAATTATTATGTCTATATGTGAATAATATCATTTTTTCACTTGAAAAATAATATAATTCCAATTGAGAAATTGGCAGTTTTAAAAATAGATTCCTTTATTTCAAAGCTCAAATGAGACAAGCATAAATAAAAGAGACCATTATTAAAAGAATACTGTGATCAAAATAATAGAGAAACATGTTCTTTCATGTTGAAGAAATAGTTTAGTATTAAGCCTATTGTGACTCTACATTTATCTCTTGCATTAATTTAGTGAATGACATTTTAATAATAAATCCTAATACCTAAGAGATTCATAATGAATCAAAGCTCTTTCTAAATAATAAATAATGAATTTACTTGTTGTCACTATGTGCATATTATTTTTGTTTTATTCTTACTTGGTCAACAAAGAAGCTAAAATAAAATAAAATTAAGAATAGCAGAATGATTATTAGAATTCCAGAAAAATTTTTATCCCTTATTCCACCCCCAAACCATGGTTACTGTACTTCAAGACACTATTGAAAAAAAGGCAAGAGAAATAATATTTTCATCTTCATTTGATTATGTCTGAATAATAATTATCTGAGACAATAGAAACTTGCATTATATGTTTCTGAGCATGGATTATTATCATTCCTTCTCAATGACAAACACAGTATCAATATTATTATCTCCAATAATCTTTCTAATCATAAAGAGAAATGCTTATTTTATTCATGAATTTACATAATACATTATTTAATATGTTGAGTTTTGAGCACTATTGAGCTTATCCACTGCTTTAAAACACTTTGATGAGCAAAAATGGATACAAACATTTTATAGAGACCTAAATATTTTAACAACTCCTTAATTTCTTAAAATTTAAAAAGGCTAACTGAGAAGAGCTTCTGGATGAAGAATCACAATTTTATTATACAAATTTTGACTTTGATAGACTTTATAACAAATGTATATATTCAAGAAGTTCCAGTAATTGGAGAAGTTTTCAGTTAATTGTCAGTCCTTCTCGACTCATTTTTTATAACAAAAACAGTATGCTGGTGATGGAATTATGTGTTGAATCTGTCAACAACCAGCTTCACTATCACCAATGCAATGATTTTTGGCCAATAGGAAAAATGAGAGGATATTTCCATTTTCCAAGTTCTTCGTCTTTAGGTTCCTTGTCAGTTTTGCCCTGGAGAGACACTACAGATTTTGTGTGTGATATAGATTAACACATAGCAGAATCCAGGCTTTGTTGGAGCACTAATTACTGTCACCTTGTTTCATGTCAATTCTAGAGCTGTGCAAGTTATTCTTAAGGATAAGAACTATTTTTTTTTTCTTTAGCATAGTACTCCTTAGCAAGAGCAATGCCATGGCTTCCTTGTTCTATCTAGGAATCCCTATGGTTACATTACAGAGATAGTTTTCAAAATACTTCCTGGCTAATTGAGCACTGACACCAACCAATTCGAACAGACACCAGACTTTTACCACACTGGTGCTTTCTTAGAAGACTATCATACTCATGCGGGTTTTGAACCTTCCTTGTGCTAGAAACTGAGAACTGTGGGTGGGAAAATATATAAAGAAATTATCGGTCCCTTGATTGTCCAATAAAAAGCCCAAGATAAAGTTTCATTATGAGGGGAAAAAATTCAGAAAACAACAGAGAGAATGATTTCTTTTCCAGAAAGAAATACCCCGAGTTATTGCTTTACCTCCTGATTGACTTTACAATCACATAACCCATAAAAAAGGAGGTATAGAGCGTAAATTTTCACAATATCACAAGTATAAAGTATAATGCAGTTGTTTTTCCCCCTTGCAAAGAAACAGATTTACTGCTTGAGCCTGTTTCTCTGACCTGGTCACTACAGCTATATATAGAGTCCCAATCTCTAGATACATTTTTAAAGGGCCAAGGGTCTTGTTTTCCATTTTGTTTAGAATATAAACTAAAACTATTTGATATAGCAGTATAAAACAATATAAAGTTACAATTTCAAGTAAAATAACAGCAATTTGGTGTGGGGAAGTGAATTCACAATTAATATTTCTTAAGCACTCTCCAAAACACTCCACACTACTCTGGCAATGTTAAAAATTGAAAACAAATAATTAAATAGCAATGCTCAAAGTTAATAAAATCTCAGGTAGAACACCAACTGACTTTAAACATATGGCTGACAACATAGTATCAGGTAAGGGTATGCTTTTGTAAGATTTAGGTGGTTTTGGGGCACCTGGGTGGCTCAGTGGATTAAGCTTCTGCCTTCAGCTCAGGTCGTGATCTCAGGGTCCTGGGATCAAGCCCCACATCAGGCTCTCTGCTCAGCAGGGAGCCTTCTTCCCTCTCTCTCTCTCTGCCTGCCTCTTTGACTACTTTTGAGCTCTCTTTGTGAAATAAATAAATAAAATCTTTAAAAAAAGATTCAGGTAGTTTTTACTAATGCAATATTAAACATTCCAAGAATAACATTAAAAATGATAACCATGTCTTAACTGTTTGTATTTTTATTTAAAGAATAATATTGCAGGGGCACCTGGGTGGCTCAGTGGTTTAAAGCCTCTGCCTTCAGCTCAGGTCATGATCTCAGGGTCCTGGGATCGAGCCCCACATCAGGCTCTCTGCTGGGCAGGGACCCTGCTTCCCTCTCTCTGCCTGTCTCTCTGCCTGCTTGTGATCTCTCTCTGTCAAAAAAAAAAAAAAAAAAGAAGAAGAAGAATATTGCAGGGGCGCCTGGGTAGGTCAGTCACTTAAGCGTCCACCTTCAGCTTTGGTCATGATCTCAGGGTCCTGGAATTGAGCACGATGTCATGAAGGGCTCTGTGCTCAGTGAGGAGTCTGCTTTTCCCTCTCCCTCTGCCCCTCCCCCTGGCTTGTGATCTCTTTTATCTCTCTATCTTAAATTCATAATTAAATTTTTTATAAAAAATAGAGAGTAATATTTCAATTGCATTTATAAGTAAAATTTTATTACATGGATCATATCCTCTGATGTAGAAGAAAAAAATTTTGTGTAATTGCAACATTAGATGTTTTAGAATCACACTAGTCAAATATGCATTCTGGGTATCTGAGGGGATTGGTAACTTCATACAAAGCTTTCATCACCCCATATTGCCAGATAAATGTAATCAAGATTCTCCACCCCCTCACATCTCTATGCTAGTAAGCACTGAAATTGATGAGGCTTATTTTATATTGTTCAGAAGTCTATAGTTGAAATGGCTTACATTTATGATCTTCTGGCAATGTGATGAATTAATTCACAATGCAGGTATTAATGTGTTTGGCCCATGCCTAGGTCTAAATCTCCATAATATTTACCATATTTATTATTATCAGTAATTTCATGAGTACTCATATTAATATGCAACCACCCCATCCCTGGATCAGCACCCTTCTTGTCACTTCACTCTTAAAAGACCCAAGACATAATGTAAAGAAAGAGGAAACTTAGGTATCTGCTATGAATATGCTATCCATTCTTTGAAAAGAATATTTCAGATGCCTGGACTGTCAATCTTGCACTTCTCACAATGATTGCATTAACTTAATAAAAAAGAATGATTTCATTACTGTTATTTTTTCATCATTTCCAGATATTATTTTGAATATTGATGCTACAGCAGTCAAAATAACTGCGAGGTATTTCCCCTGATACCTTGCATCTCATTTGAAACTAATTTAACCATGCCTTTTCAGATAGACCTGGGTGATACAGCCTGCATTTCTGGTCATGGTTTAAACAGTGACTACTCCAAAACTAGAAAAACCCTCCTCTGAAGTGGAGAATTATTAATATACTATAATTGATTTAGAAGGTTAAGTGACCTCTTAGAAGAATGTGAACTCGTGAATTGAAGATTTCTCATATCTCATAGGACAGTTTATTCACACAGAAAATAACTGCTAATGAGCTCCCTAGCTAACAAAGGCTGGATTTGTAAAGTATGTAAAACTTAGAATGTCTACTACTTCATGTAACAATAAGAAATGTATGTCATAAGTTCATTAAGCAGATCTTAATGATCAAAATAGAAAAAGGAGGGGCACCTGGGTGGCTTAGTTGTTAAGCATCTGCCTTTGGCTCAGATCATGATCCCAGGATCCTGGGATCGAGCCCCGCATTGGGCTCCCTGCTCTGTGATAAGCCTGCTTCTTCCTCTCCCACTCCCCCTGCTTGTGTTCCCTCTCTCACCGTGTCTCTCTCTGTCAATACATAAATAAAATCTTTAAAAAAGAAATAGAAAAAGGAAAGCTTGTGTCAAAAGCTGAATGGGCAACAAAATCATTTTTGACTTTCACATTCTTAATAATAAGTATTATAAATAGGGGGCGCCTGGGTGGCTCAGTGGGTTAGGGCCTCTGCCTTCGGCTCAGGTCACGATCCCAGAGTCCTGGGATCGAGCCCCGCGTCAGGCTCTCTGCTCAGCGGGGAACCTGCTTCCTCCTCTCTCTCTCTGTCTGCCTCTCTGCCTACTTGTGATCTCTGTCTGTCAAATAAAGAAATAAGAAAAAAAGTATTATAAATAGCTCCATATTTTTTAAAGCAATATGTCATTCACATTTTCACATAAAACATGGGAATTTGGACCTTAAAGAGAATCTATTCTTTCTTGTCCACCAAGTCTTTACTTTAAATTTGGGGGCTGCTCAATTTCCATCCCAAAAGAAGTTATTAGAATACAAGTTGACTTTCAAGGAAAGAGTTTGGTTTGATTCGGTAAACAGAGTTTTAGCTCCTATAATGTGCTCAATTCTGTGCTCTGCACTAGAGATACAGTGATAGAGAAATCACAGTTTTCCTCCCTCAGAGTGCTTCCTGTCACCTGGAGGATTCAATAAATAAGTACTATCAATGGTAAGAAATAAATGCTATGATGTCGTTACACTAAGAAAATGATAGAAACCAGGTTCCTTCCCCGCCCCACTTTTTTTTTCTTTTTTTTCCCCCATGCAAACTGAATCAACATGGAGTGCCATCACTCTTGCCTGCTTTCATTTTCATTTGAATCTTTGGACTATTATGGTCTAGTGAGGAACCAAATCAAAATTTTCCCAACTCAAATACAAGTGGTCATGGAATGAAATGTCATTTCTGCCACAAGTTCCTGATAATATAATTTACAAAGGCAAAAATAAAAGAATGTCTGATAATAGAAGAGTGGGTCATGGTTGGCTTAGTCAAGGGTTTAGCAAGAACAATCATTAGGACTACAGAACTGTATAAAAAGATTAAGGAGCCACTTGCTGAGATAATAATAAAAAACATTTGTTTCATGCTTAACGTGTATTAACAACCATGAGAGCAGTACTCTTACTCTCCCTCTCTTATTGCTGAGGAAACAGAGATACCAATATCAATATCAATATCATTCAGCTTCTCCAAGCATGTCCCTAACTACCACTGTGGACCATGTAGTTCAGAAGGAAAACAGTGCTACTGGTACAGGAGGAAATTATGGTAGTATGATTGAATCGAATTCCAAGAGGCCACTATAAGCATTTGAATCTGGAATGGGACAAAAGAATAGGAGAGATGCTCTAAAAAAAAAAAAAAATGGTTCCACATTTCCTTTCAGGAGAGACATATAAAAGTATCACACTGTTTGACTGGCATCTAGTGCTAGTTTGATCTACTGAGGTTGAGGCACCATGTGGCAGAGAATCAGAAGCATCACTAGGACTCCTCTGTGATGTGATTTCTCACCTTGTCACTCTAATACATTCTGGTTCAGTGCTACTTAAAGTGTAGTCTTGCAGCATCACCTGGGAATTTGTTAGAAATGCAAATTCTCAACTCCAGCCCCGGACTGAACCAGAGTCTTTGGTATATGGACCCTCGAATTTGTGTTTTAACAAGATCTCCAGATGTTACTCATCCTTAAATTTGAGAAGCATGGCTCCTGCAGGTTATACAATTCTAAGAATTTATTCTGCCATTTGGAAAAGTCCTTGCTTTCTACAATTAATCATCCATTCCTCTATTTCCTGAGTTTTGTTGACATATTTTTGGATAAATTATCCTGACTCTATTACTCATCTGGTTATCCCATCGTGTGTGTTTGTGTGTGTGTATTTATAGTTTTTCACATTTGCCATAAAATACCATTACATTCTAATAGTCTAATGACTTTATAAAATAATATCCTCAGCTGAATTAGGTCATATTGTGTAATAGCAACACTAAAGTGATCCAAAATCATTCCTTATGATTCCTATTTCCTTCCCAGCAAACCCATGTGCACGCATCCACACAAGAACCCTACCAAAAGGTATAATCACTTAAATTCCTTTTTGAAAGCAATACAGGATACGACATTATTCATGTGGATAAACACACAAACATAAAGGAAAATGAACATTAGCAAGAAGATGGAGAGTACCAGTAATTACTGGAACTTCTGTATGCTTCCTTTAGGAATCGGAAACACAGAAGGCCTAAATCCCACTAAGCAAGAAAACAAAAGCCATATGACGATCTGATTAGACAAAGCATATCTACCCTTACTCATTCACTCATTCAAAAAAGACCTGTCAACTCTTTCCTATGTATAGGCACCATGCCAATTTAGAGAGAAAGGCATGAAGTAAATAAAAACAATTATCCTCATAGATTTTTACAGTCCAGTCAATGTTTTAAAAAAATAAATGAAACAACACCTTCCTACTGCCACCTCCCCCCAAAAGAAAACCACATACAAGGGAGGCAATATAATGTCAGATATGCACTCTGAAAGCAGGGCAACTGGTTTTGAATCCTTGCTCTATTATTCACTAACTTTTGACTTTGGACAAATAATGTAAGCTTTGGCGTCTGTATTAAAAAATAATAATAATAACAAAATAAAATAAAAATAGACCCCAGAATAAGGACTGTTGTGAAGATTAACAGAGATGAATGGTGTTAAATTTATGACTTGATGCCTAGCATGTAGTAAGTGCTCAATGAATGTTAGTTCCTCTATTATTATATAAAAAGGAATACTGAGTTAATTGAAATCAAAATGGAAGAGAATACATAAGGAAATCTAATTAAAATTAGATTTAAAGAAGTATTCCTAGATAAATAGCACAACCTGGTTTAAACTAAAACTATTCAGTTTTCTGTATATTTATGCTTTCTCTAAAGAGCAAGGATTTTAGGCTTCAAGGAACTCTGTATGAGATTGCCAGTGTTAATTTTTCTGACAATTAAGTTTTGATGAAGAATATAAGGTAAGGGGATTGCCGAGCTTACATTTCCAGTATGCCTCCTAGTCTTGCTGGCCAGCAATGTTATTTTCATACAATCATTTCCATGTTTACTTGAGGAGCACTGAAACTATCCAGATTCCTTGCTGTTTGGCAAATGTTTTAATTGGTTATGTTTTGCTACCCTGGGCACACTATTAGACAAAATTGCAACAAAAGACATCCATAAAAAGCAGAAAGCTTCAGATTGTTAAAATCACGAATGTTATTAATACTATTAAAATGCAAATTGCTGTTTAGTGGAGATTCAGTTGCAGTTCTAAAGGAGGAAATGCTTAGGCTGCAGGATTTGAGCCATGGATTGTTTGTTCCCTAAAGGGGAGAAAATTCACTTTTGTTTAATTTATATGAACAAAAAGGCATTCCAAGGAGGTACACTGAAGTGACTGCAGACCTCCTAGGGTTGGAGCCACCTTCAGGTTCACCCCCACCCTAGGTGGTCCTTAATTGCCACTACAGACTGCCTGGCTGTAACTTATTGTTTGCACTGCACATGACCTTGGATGCAAACTAGAGCACTATGAATTAATCCCTGTAATATTTCGTGTTTAACATCTGTGTTGTCACCAGCCATTATTCAGAGGACAAAAAACAGCCGTATCTATCTCTCACTACACTTCGGTTTTTAAGCCCGTTCTATTGTTTCCCACAGACTCCCTAAATGGATCACCTATAAGAAGAAGTGAAACCACCAGCTTGCATTATTTTCTAGAACAAAAATCCACACAACTAGAGGGTGATACTGAAATAAAATAAACACTCTTTTTTAAATAATAAGAATTCGCTAAATGTCTTGATTTCTCCTACCTGGGTTGCTATCATCCCCTCCCCCACCCCCACCAGTCTCTGGTTTAAAACAAGGGATGATTCCCAAGCACACTGATTAAAATAAAATGATTTCATTTATCCATTAACGCTGTTTTCATTGATGAAATGTAGTCACCGCAGGGAGAAATGTAGTAACAGCTTAACAGCTAGAAATAATACAGAACGGTGTGCGGCATTAAATGAAGAATACCTGCAAGAGGAAGGGAGTTAATAAAAATTCAATTACTCAGATGGGAACTTTTCCAAGACCCTAGGGTTAACACCTAGATTAAACTCTTGCTCTAGACACACACACACACACACACACACACACACACACCTGGCTTTATTAATGGTCACAAGTGTTTAAAATATTCCATTTACATGAATCCAAAGAGGTAAAAGTTAGAGCTAACATCGTTGCCCTATCATCAAGCTGAGAATTAGTTTCACACACACAGAGAACTAATAGTGATAACAGCAATCACAAATATTATTTAAAAAGTGTCAAAATGTGGTAGACACTATACAGAATCCTCAAAGGCAAAGTCCGACACTAGGCGGTAAAATGAAGTCATAAACAGTCACTCCATCAGGCAAAATGACTCACATAAGAGTCCGGTAATTGGTCTTTGATTTCACAGCTCTCTCCCTTAGATCTTCTCTTAGAGGTTACGAAAAGTTCAGTATGAGCCTACTTAGGGGATTTGAACATAAAAGGAAAGAGAATTACAGATGGGTGTTAAGAGACTGTTCTACTCTACTCCAGTATCTTGACACACGGGATTATTAGAATGGAGGCAAAAATAAGCAAATATGAACTTATGATACATCATGCACATATTTTTATACTTCTATAGAATCTCAGACTGCCAGGATGATATTGTATTTAGTTGCGGAGTTCTACAGGCTGGGCTCTCTCAGATGTTAACGAATTCAACATGGGAAGTAAGAAGTGAGCAATCCCGGTAGAAAAGAAACGGTAAGAATTTAGTTGGAGGAGGAAGACATCTGGAGATTTGGCCCCATTTAAAAATTCATAAGCAAATCCTGCTGGAAAGAGAGTTGATGGTTTAATGAATAAGTTATCTAAACACCAGGAGGTTAAAGGTTAATGGGCAGGACTTGAGCAATAACGTCTTCTGTGCCCATATACTTGACACATTAAATTTAGCTTTCTGCCAGTTATTCTTTCTCTTTTTTAATTTTTAAAAATTTTTTTTCCTGCCAGTTATTTTGAAGAGTGGGCTTTAAATAGACTACAGGTCAGCTATAGATTTTTTGAATATTGAAATTTCTCTGAGATGATTTGGAGGTTTCCTAGGATAATACTCTCCATTCTCCTCATGCAGTAGGGTGGAGGAATAGGAATGGAAAATGTGGTGTTTACTGGCAGTACTGGTCAAGGTGAAGTGTTTCCTCTAACATGGGATCTGTATCCTTCCCAATTTCTGCTGTGCTTGTGTCCAAACCTTTATTCTGTGGGTTTCATGAGTTGATTTCATCTTTTTTTTAATCTGTCAATTCTTCAGATTATCATCACACACTTCTTTTTACGGGATGGTGAGAGTAGGATCGAAGAGGAAAAATGGATTTATGGGAATGTCAAATAGTAATCCTAATAATGGAGTTTATGGGGAAAAAATTGAGCTAAACATGATTATGGTGTTCTTAATATCAAAATGACAATTTTTCCTCCAACATTTTTCCTAAAATGTTTTCCCTGTTTGTGTCAAATGCAACTTGCATAACAGTTATCCCATCCTAGTGTTTATATGCTTATATTCTCCAGTTTAATTCATCAATCTTTCCACTTCCTTGTTATTTGTTTTAAAGGGTATACCTTAGTATTCTTATGATAGGTCTACAAAACATCTGATTAGAGGAATAGTTTTCTTATTCTTTATCTGGGGTCTTCCATACTCCTTTCTTTCTTCCTAGAACACTTTTTTTGTCTATTAGGCTCTTCCACAGTACCTTCCTTTTCCTATAATAATTCATTCCCATCCAGCCACTTTCTCAATTTATGCCTTCTTAGACTTAATTGGATTAAGAAAAGAGCAGTAACTAAGACTTCTACCTCTTAATAAAAGCTTCTTGACTTTATAAATACCAGGTCAAATCTCTGAAAGTACTGCTTGAAAAGACCTAGTTCTTAAAGCACTTTTATCACACTTGACTGTCTTGGAACGTTTGTTCTTTCCACTTCAACTCACTTAATTGCGTATGTCCCCAGCCAGACTGTCCTGAAGAGAGCAAGACAGTCAATCCTGTTCAGTGCTGTTGTCCCAGTATTTAGCCGAGTCGCAAACAATGGAGATAAACAATAAGGTTATTAAACTGATTCTGACTGTGCATAACACACAATGCAGAAGCAATCTCCAGTGTGTTATAGTCTCCTTAGCTATCAATTTAGAAGATTGATAATACCTATGATGATAATTAACATTTATCAAATCCTCCCTAAGTGCCACAGACTGTCCCAAACAACTTGCATACACTAACTCATGTAAACATCACAAGTCCAAGAGATAAATGCTATCTCAACTTCTACTTTATAGGTGAGAAAATAGCAATTACAACTTGAGTGGATTGCTTTAAGTCCAATACCTAGTAAGAGATGGAGGTGAGCTACTCGATGTTGTGTTAACTACCAATTTAAGTCACTGACAATTTATTTTGAAAGGAATTGTTCAATGTGTCTAAATCACTAAATATTGCATTCCTTATACCTTTGTTTATGTAGTAATTATTTCTATATGATCTTCATTGTGCCTTACTATACCATATTTTTCTTAATTTTCTATTAGAAAAGTAAACTTTATATAAATGTACTACCTTAATCATTTTCAAGTTACTACAAATTGAATGCCTTTATGTGTTTACAAGAAACCGTATTTCTCTTCTCTTATTGATGTAAATTAATAAAAATATATATTATACATACAAATCTTCCCTGACTTATAGTAGGGTTAAGTCCTGAGAAACCCATCCTAAGTTGAAAATATCATAAGTCAAAAATGCCTTTAGTACGCCTAACCTCAAAGCTTAGCCTAGCCTACCTTAAATGTGCTCAAACACTTACATTAGCCTGCAGATGGGCAACATCATCTAGGACAAAGCCTAGTTTATAATAAAGTGTTGAGTATCACATGTAGTTAATTGAATACAATACTTAAAGTGATAAACAGTTGTATGGGTACAGAATGGTTGTCAATGTATCAGTTGTTTACCCTCAAGATCATGGCACTCAGTAGGACCTGAGGCTAGCTGTCACTGCCCAGAATCATTAGAGAGGATCCTATAGCATACGGCTGGCCTAGGAAAAGATCAAAATTCAAATTTCAAAGTATAGTTTCTACTGGAAGTCATCATGTTCACACCACCATAAAGTTGAAAAATTATGAGTTGAACCATCGTAAATCAGGGACTGCCTGTAGTATTTTCTTGAATTTCTTTTGCTATGATTATTTTAGAAACTTTCAGACTTACCTTTACAAACTTTAGCTGCTAGTTTTCACTTGGTTTCTTCTAGAGATTTTTTTCTACACTGACTTTCTATTATCTCCAGTTACTGAGCAGTATCTCATCAAATGATTTCATCTTCAAATCCTTCTTTTTTTTTTTCTTTTAAGAAGGAATATAATCTGTTATGCTTTAGTTAGTAGGATTATGCCAGGGTATACCTGTTTTCTTTAGTAATATGATTTTTATCTGACATTATTTTTGATTCATAATAACTTGGCTTTCTTGACATCTAACACACTTATAATCCTATGTACTTTGATCTGATTTCTTAGAGTGCCAAATTTAAGTAAAATGCAGTTCATGTAGTAAAGATATTTACTTATTTCTATTTTTTAATTAGTTTTATTCTTTCAGTAACTGTAAATCAAGTTGCATGTGACATTACATAGGAATCTCCTATTTCTGCATCGCAGAAGACTTAAGTGATATTAGTAATTATGGATATATATATTTGTTCTTTTTTTTCCACTTCTAAGAATTACAAAGCTTTTTAAAATCACTCTCAACATTTCATGGAGGTGACTTGCAAAATAAAATAATTCACACTGGCAAACACAATGCTGGTTTTTCCACAGTCTAAATAAAAACAAAATAAAACAAATAATCTTATATGTCACTTTCCTCTGCCAAAATTGCCATACTAATCTTATTAACTTTACAGTAAAATTCCTTAAAACAGTTATCTATGTTCATCCCAAGTTCCTCTGTCCCATTCTTTATTCAACCTATTCCAATCAGGTTTTCACTCTCAAATGCTCCACTGAAATTCTCATTCTTAAGGTCATCAATGTACTCCATGATGGTAAATCCAATGGTTATTTCTAATTTTCTTTTGTTTTACATGTCAGCATCGTATGACAGACTTATTTTCCTCGAAACATTTTTTTTCCTCTAGACTTCCCAGATGTTCAATACAATACTGACCTCTTGTTATTCCTACCATCAAAAATTGCTATCTTTGTTACCTTGATGTTAAGGAATAAGTGTTTATGTCTCTTCAAAATTCATACGTTGAAACCATAATCCTAATGTGATCGTGAGAGGTGGAGGCCTTTGGAGGTAATTAAATCATGATGCTGTAGCCCTTATGCATAGAGTAAGTGTCTATGAGAAGACAAAGAACTAGCTAGATCTTTTTTTGCCATGTAGGGGATACAAGAAGTTGCTTATCTAAAACCCAGAAGAGAGTTCTCACCAGAAATGGACAATGCTGACACCCTGATAGCATGCTTTGAGCTTACAGAAATGTGAGAAATAAACTTCTGTTGTCTGTACGTTACTCAGTCTATGGTATTATTATAGTAGCCCAAATGGACTGAGCACTTGTCGACTTCAGTTAATAACAGTACCTTCCTTCCAGTTGCTCAAGAACACTGGAATCTTCTCTTTCTCTCCAACTAGTTCATCAGCAAATCTTGTTGTCTCTAACTTCACAATATATCAAGAATCCCTGACACTTATTAACATCTCTGTTGATACCCATCTGATCCATCCCAGGATCATTGCAATAGCTGGCTAAATAGTTTCCTTATTCTGCCCTTGATTCATCCCTTGCAGTCTGTTCTCAACATGGAAGTCAGGTGAAGGTAAGCTAAAGATTAAAGATAAGTTAAATAAAAGATAAGTTGAAGGTGAGGCAGACGGTGCCCCTTTTTTCTCAAAACCACAATGACATCCTGTTTTTTAGAGTAGAAGGTAATCTTCTTCCAATGTCAAGGTGTTACCTAATCTAGGTTGGTACTACTTCTCTGACATCACTTTCTTTTAATTTCCTACTGTTCGCTCTTGTCCTGTGCCATTGACTTATTAGCGTCACTGAATGGTGCATGCCTCTCCCTACCCCCGGGACTCACTTTCTTTCACTATAGGTGAAAAAAAAACCAAACAGGAATGATTGATTATTTATTGAAAATAAATACGTTTGGGAGTTGTGAACACTTAACTTTAATAATCTAGACTTAAGTTATTATGGACTTTTATTAACATAGAATATTATTTTCAATATCAGTCAACATGGGAATTTGAAGATAAATAGTTAATGTGATTGATGTATGTGAGAGATCCGCCTGCTTAACATCCACTCCAGTTCCTTTGTAGTGTGCTTTCTTGTGCTGAAAGTCTAGAAAACTTAAGAAAGACTTTATTGCTCATTTTTACAAGTACAGTCCTGGGGGTAAGACTTCAATTTAGAGCTTCGTGGGATGAAGGGCAGAAGACAAAGTGTTCGTTTTGCTGATAGGATATGAAAGAGGTATGTGATTCTGGGGTACCTGATACAGAGCAGCAGTTTTCAAATTCTATACTTAGCTTTCTGATTGTACAATTTGCTAATCATGGCTCAGGCAGCAGTTTCCTTGGTGGTCAAGTTCTGATGTGTGGCTTTATTAGGAATAGACTGCAATAAATCCCTTTTTCACTTTTAAAATAAAAAAATATATATATACACACACACATATATATTATATGTATATATATACATAATACATATATTATGTATATTTTTTATTTTTATACATGCACACACACATATATATATATATATATAATATATATTGTGGGGGTTTTTTTTGAGAGAAAGAGTGGGCATGTGAGCACAAGTCAGGGGTGGGGGGTGGTACAGAGGAAGAGGGAGAAGCAGACTCCCTGCTGAGTATGGAAACCTTTGCAGGGCTCTATCCCAGGACCCTGGGGTCATGACCTGAGCCCAAGGCAGATGCTTAACCGACTGATCCACTCACGTGCCCCAATTCCTTTCTGTTTAAACTAAAGCAGATTTTGTTTTCTATAACCAACTGCTGACTGAAACAGTTGATGTAATTTTTAGATTTTTTTTTCTTAAATTACAGAAGACTACATTGGTTATCTGCCAGAATATGGTTTAATCTTTATGTTCTCAACATGATTTGCAACTTGTGGAATAAGCCAGCACAGAAAACATTATAGAGTACTTATGTTATTTAAACTAGTCCTCTACCAGATAGAAGAAAGTCAGCTTTTAATAGAGTAGGAATATATTAGATTGGTTCAACTCTATATAATATAAAGGGACATTATATTTTTTAACCTGTCACGTGTTTGCTGATTTGGAAGAGAGAAAAGTTAAAAACTAAGGGCAAAATATTTTTGCTGTAATTGGATAGGGAAGATAAGCATATATGATTTAGCAGAATTACATGTGAATAAGACATAATGATTCAACATACAGTAAACTCAACTTGATGACTATCAAAATTATAATGGGGTTTTAGGCTACAATGCCAGAATTGTAATATTTAAAATAAGACAGTTGCCTTGTTATAGTTGAATAATACATTTAGTTCAGCATGCCCCATTTTAAGATAGAGATTTATATATAATACACATAGACGTATGTATACAATATACTATATATACATACATACACACTACAAGCACATGTATATGCTCTCTATACATATATACACCATATATACCTATATATACTATACACACACACACACATGCAGTATATACATATATATGAACTCGAATATCTTCAGAAAAGATAGTTGTGATGAAGATAACTAAAATAACTAAAATCTTGCTTTGCTAGAAAAAAGGAAGAAGATGGTACAGAGTATCAGGAAATAGTTACGAGGTATGAAAGCAAGTTGACATATTTATTCTAAATTTACAGAATAACTTTCTCTTAGAAATGTCAAGAAATAAATTGTACTTAAGCAAAAGACACCAAGCTGTCAGTGGAGCTGTTCAAGTAAAATTTGTTTGCTTGAACAAAAAACAACCAACAAAAAAGTAGGTTGAAGTGATTCAGAGGAGATCCCAACCTCTGAAATCTGGTGAACCAAATGAACTTCAATTTCCCTTTCAACATCAAAATACTATGCTTTTTTGAAATGCACATTAAAATAACTATACAAGTCAATAAATGCCAGTCACTGAATAACTCACAAGTACCAAGGGAGATTAGATGTTGGAGAAACAAATAACCTATTTTACAGTGGGAAAAAGCCTCAAAGAAGTAATGGGATTTGAATTGGGTCTTTGCAGAGGAAAAGAAAAGAACACGTCGAAAGCATTCCAGCAAAGGGGACATATTTGATCAAAGATAAGAAAAATCCAAATATGCATGAAGTGTTCAGAAAAATCGTAATGATAAAACATTGCTTTTATATAGTTTATACTGGTTTTCAAAACGTATAACAGAGGGGCACCTGGGTGGCTTAGTCATGTAAGTGTCTGCCTTCTGCTCAGGTCATGATCTCGGGGTCCGGGGCTGGAGCCCTGTGTGGGATCCTTGCTCAAGGAGGAGTCTGCTTCTCCCTCTCCCTCTCCCTCTGCCCCTTCCCCCTGCTTGTGTGCACTCAGTCTCTCTTTCTCTCAATAGACAAAATCTTTTTTTAAAAATGCATGATAGTATCAGATTTGACTCTCACAATGTCACCAAAAGATAACATTATCCCTATTATAGAAAAGGAAACTGAAGTTCAGGCTGGTCCCAGTAAGAGTGCAAGTAGATAGATCCTGAGTTTTCTAACTTGCTGTCAAGTATTCATCCTGCTCTATCTTAAATGACATCCCAAGGTGCAGGGAATAAGGTGTTTTTGTTTTTTGTTTTAATAGATGTATTTATGAGTCATACCATTTGGAAATTATAATGAAGTTCTGAATTTTGAACGCCACATAATACATATTTATTATCCCACAACAGAGTATGTGTTTGTATGGGAAATATTACTTTGAAGATACTCTTTGAATTCAGTTATTTCAAAGATGAATAAATTACATGCCATTACAATGTACATACACAGTTTTTATAAAATTTTCCTGCATAAGTTAAACTAATACATAAAGTAATACTCATTTATTTTTAATATACTATGCTTTCTTCTGATCTGTGGTGGGAGAGGGTTCTGACAAGCCTTCCATTTACTGTTCCAGCTCCCTGGAACACTCCTCTCCTTGTTTTTCTTGCCTGAATGATTATTAATCATCAAATTTAAATGTACCTTCTCCAGGGAAGTCTCTTTGTGAACCCTCTCCCTACATCTGGCAAGTTTCCCTTTTGTATGTTTTAATAGCACCTTCTATGTCAGGTTCCTAACACATATCACAGTTGTAATTAAATATTTTGGAAGGTTATGATTTGTTTTATGTGCAATGCCCTGACAGACTGGGCCTTCTGAGAGATTGGGAACCTCTTTTTCTATATCCTCAGCAAGGAACACAGAAACTAGCACTTATAAACATTCAAGAAATATCTTTTAAGTAAATGGACCATGATGAATACTAAAATTGAATGTACCATTAAAAACTCAATGTGTCAATCATCCTTTGGTTAGTATTTACCAAGGAAGAATTTCATTAAGAATAATTTCTATTTTTTTTCCTCAGAAGCTCTTTATGTTGACATTCAGTAAAATTCTCTTAAAAAAAAAAACTAATAAAAATAGGTAAGTCCCTCTCAGAACACTTTTTGTAAGTTGACCCTGAAAATTGAATATCTTGAAGAACCAAGTACTACAGAGCTGGAATTAATAAAACAATCACAGGTTGTAGTTAGTGAAATATTTTTAGATGACTATAAGGAAAAGAAACTGAGAGCACACACCTATTTTGAGAAGGAATAGGTATTTAATAAAATGAATACAGTTCACACATTACATGGGCCTTTCTGTGCCTGGAAATCCAGGCATTGGTTAAAATAAAAGTGGAAATGATTTCATTTACTAGCATTATTTTAGCCCCTACTTCTCCAAAAGATTTGGGCATAAGATACCTCTCCATCAGGAAGCTCAGTGAAATTATCTTCAAATAAAATCACAACACTTTATGAGTTTACATGTAATCAATTAAAATACACACATATGAACAATAATATATCCAACAATTTTTATGCAAAATATCACCTTTAAAAATATTTCAGTGATGAATGCTTTGGTTTTCTTATATGTCTATGTATGAAATTCCATTAGACAAATTTATCAAAAATCACCCACAAATAATGATATAGGGTACCACCTGTTCTCACAAGATTTAGTCAGGCTACTTGGAAGGATCATCTATCATAATCCAAGAATTTTACTTAAGGCATATGGTTTAGAGACTTCCAGTAGGCTTACTACATATTAAAGTAGAAAATGTAAGCAAAAACAGAATAAAACAAAAATCCCAAAATAAAACAACAACAACAACAACAAAACCCATGATTTTTCCAAACATCCGAGTAGTTTTAGATGCTGTTTAGATCAATAATAATCTCATCAGAGGTGATAGTTCACATCCAAAGATATTGAATTACAAGTTCGAAATGTCAATGTGTTTCATAATATTTAAAGCATGTGTAAGGACAACAGCTTTTTAAAGTTCCAGTGAGACACATCTCATCTACAAGTACATTTATAAGCTGAAAAGGACCATTTGAATGACATTTTAAATTAGCTTCATGCATTCTATCTAGAACTATCATTTTCTCTAAATACACAGATGTCCACAGAGATATATAACTAGGTCATAATATAATTTCCACACTTATTACTAATTAATTATGTGCAAATGGAGAGAGCATCAGTGGCAAAAATCTGGCAATTCAATAATACTGGAACCACAGAGGGTTACATCAGCAACTGTTGAGTTTGTCAGTTCTCAAATTATAAAGGATTAAGTCACAGACAGTATCCATATTACTGCATCATATCTATGAGAACTTGAAAGCTATCCTTGGTATTTAAATTGTGATTTATTAATGCGACAGTCATTGGTCATCATTAACCCTATAGGAAGTCAACAGTGTCAGTCAATTAATCCCTATTAGAGGACTAACCATGGAAAAACCTTGGCTGTCTCCATCACTAACATAATAAGTTTTTATGACCACATTTACTTACAGTAAAATACATTTTACTAATATGTAACCAGAATATTATTGAAATATAATGGTGCCATATGAGCTATGGATGGCAGACTAATTCATTAAGACATCAAAGTTATTATAGTGGCACAGCTTTTTATGTGTTGTATGATTATTGTGATGTAGCAATTTAACTTGATTATTAAATCAGTAACAGTCTAGGAAAATGGTGACATTTTTCTAATAAAACCTCTCTGCTACCCAGAGATACTGATAAACAGTGTGCAATTGAATTTATTCTGTAATGTCATAATTAAGCTTGTGTTGAGAAGACGATATGAAACAAAAGTATTTATGAGCTCAATACTGCACTCTTTATAATGAAACCAAAAATTAATTCTTTCAGTTCAGGCACTTGTTATCTTGGTAATACCCATCCTAAGTCATTACAATAGTTATCTAAAAATAGTTGTTAACTATTATAAATGTAGGCTTTAATATTCATCGAAACAAAGGACTGATCACAAAGTACACCTCATGTCACCTATGAGTAATTGCTACCATGCTGTGAAGCAATTGAAAATAATTTATTTTCATGAGAGGGAACTGTACATATATTAATTAATACATTTCCAATAGAATTTAAATGAAATTGCACAATGTGCAAGAATCTCATATTTACTCAGTTCATCCAGTGAAATAACTAATAGCAACTCCATGTATAAACATTATTTTTTTTAAAATATCAAAACCTAAAATAAGTTCTGTGAATTTTTTCAAAAAACCAAAATAAATTACATTTTTTAGGAAATACAAATAAATATGTTCTAGCATTTGAAAAATAAATACCAAACATATTATGTTGCTCCTAGCTGTTATATGTACGATGTGATTTCAATGTACTGTGGAACCTGAACAGGTGATTGCCTATTGTAGTTCCTAAACTATAATAGCTCTGTGTTTCCTGTAAGTGCCAGAAGTTTTGAAGTTAAGATTTGCCAAGGATAGGGCAATGCAACATAATTAACTGCAATATTCTATGACTAGCACAATAAAATATGATAAATCTAAGATTTACAGTCAAGGGACTTAATATAAAATTTGAGTATTTCCAATTAATTTGTGTTTAAAAAGTAAAGCTAATACAACAAAATAAGCTAAATTGAAATAAAAGGAATAGCAACTTTTATAAATAATAAAAAAAGAAAGTGTGAAGTTTGAAAAGGAGGTATTCAAAAATTTTTTTTAATTTTCTTTGCCCATATTATAGTCTGTACTATCAGGATATGGAAATATTATTAACTCCTTTAAATTAGTGCACATAACCATGATATGGTTTTAGATCTATATTCTTTTTTTTTTAAAGATTTTATTGCTTTATTTGACAGACAGAGATCACAAGTAGGCAGAGAGGCAGGCAGAGAGAGAGGAGGAAGCAGGCTCCCCGCGGAGCAGAGAGCCCAATGCGGGACTCGATCCCAGAACCCCAGGTCCATGACCTGAGCCAAAGGCAGAGAGGCCTTGACCCACCGAGCCACCCAGGCGCCCCAGATCTATATTCTTGAAGTATGTTTGAAGCAGCTGAAAAGGTGAGGGATATAGTGTAGAAAGTGGTGAGGGGCGCACCTGGGTGGCTCAGTGGGTTAAGCCTCTGCCTTCGGCTCAGGTCAGATCTCAGGGTCCTGGGATCGAGCCCCATATCAGGCTCTCTGCTCAGCAGAGAGCCTGCTTCCCTCCTCTCTCTCTGCCTGCTGCTCTGCCTACTTGTGATACCTCTCTCTCTGTGTCAAATAAATAAATAAAAATCTTTAAAAAAAAAAAAAAAGTGGTGAGGGGACAGATGGAATCAGTCCAGGCTTTCCTGGAATCTGGCCTAGAGTCATAATTAGATGAGTTAAACCTTATAATCAGTACTGAATTTCTCTATTTACTTAAAGAAATAAAAAATGCCTTTAAAAACTTACTCAATATTTTACTTATCAAAAGCATTTAAATAATTCCTGTCACCATTTCTATACCTAGAAATGGGTGTTGACATGTACCATTATTGACATAATCATTAATTCAAAAAATAGTTAAGACCTTAGGTGCAGCACAGTAGAACAAGACATGATGAATCAAATGTACTTTAGGTTCAATTTTTCACTCTATCAATATGCAGAATGACCTTGAGAGTTCAATAATGTGCAATATGTTTTCATTAGCATGTCAGTTTTGTTCAGTGCTTGATGTCTAGAACATAGTTTTGTGTCTGACACAGTAATCGTCACTAAAATTTTTTTTCTGGTACACATTAACATAAGATTATGCATCTGCTGTCTACCCCTATTAATGTTTAATAGCCAGCAAAAATGATACAAGTCTTAGGTAAAATAGCATTTGTAATTTAGTGCTGCTCAATGTTTGGTCTTTAACAGGCTCCAGAGAATCCTTAACCCTTTGAATATTCTATGTAAATTTTCTGAAATTTTATTAATTCAACATGTACTTATTGAGATACTGGAATATACATGTCAAACTTCTTTCATTATGTTGCTTTATCTCTTTGTGTCTCTGTTATGGCAACTTGAAAATTAGACTGATAAGAAATTAAATGACTTAATATATGTAAAGTGTTAAAAAATGACTAGCACATAGTTAGTGTCTAATAAAGGCTTAGCATCAGCATCATCAGCCAGTGATTTACTGGTATAAGAAAATGTAATACTTGGCATATTAGGTAGATAATCTCTATTAGATTCCCCCCAAAGCTGGTGATTCGACAAAGATTAGGAAATACTCTTTTATGAGTGATATGAGTGGGAATTGTAGAATAAAAATCTCCAAGATCTCCAAAAACCTTTCTTCCATAGAAGCATTGAAGGAAATGGCAAAAATCATCAAAATCAACTTTTCAGAACTCTAGAAATTAAATTTAGACATGCAACATTCCAGGGAGCATTTAAGAAAAGCGGCTTAATCTTGTTTAAAACAATGAGCTTTGTGGCACTTTACCTTGTCCTATTTTTATCCCTCTCTTTCTAGCTCCATAGAATCATGAACTAGCCTATCTGCCACTGATGAACACAAAACAGGTATGTTACCTTCTAAGCATCATTCTCAGAAAATTGTCATTTTTTACTTCTCTGGAAATTCCCTAGAAAACCTAAATCATAAGACCTGCCTTTATTTGACCTGACTCAGAACCTTCTCTGAAATCAGCCCTTTCCTTGGAGGCAATTGTCAAAGACAATCAGCAGCAATTGTTTAACATCACACACACACCAAGGCTGTCCTTAGAATTAAGGCCAAGAAAAAGGTGACCAAAAACTTAAAAGGGAAAGCTGGGGAGTAAGATATCCATAGGGGGATTTGAAAAGGTCTGACGTATTCCTGGTAACTTAAAGACCACATTTATTCATATAGCTCTGCACATTCCCAGGAAAGAACTGAGAAGATTCTGTGTTCTCACCTCTGGCTGACCTTAGGACTCTATTCAAGCAGAAAATGAAAATTAAGAGTTGTAAACTCTTGCCTGAATGTTGAAGGCATGCCCAACACACATGGAGCATGGAGGCCCTTGACAAAAGCTAGGAGACTATATTGGTTTCAATCACTTAAGTAAATCTCTCTAATAATCAGCTGACTACTAAGTTAATCAAACAGTGGGACACCTGGGTGGCTCAGTCAGTTAAGCATATCTGCCTTTGGCTCAGGTCATGATCATAGGGTCCTGGGATCGAGTCTTGCATCAGGGTCTTTGTTCAGCAGGTAGACTGCTTCTCCCTCTGTCTGCTGCTCACCCTGTTTATACCTCTTCCTCCCTCTCTTTCTCTGACAAATAAATAAATAAAATATTTTTAAAAAATAAGCTAATCAGATTCTTCAATGGCCATACCTTATAGTGAATACAGACTTCACAGAATTTTTTTCAATAAAGTCACTGAATAAACAAAAGTTACAACAATCCCTGAGTAAAAGGGTGGATCTGATCTCCAGAGTTGCTACATCATTTAAAATGTCCAGATTAAAACACACACACACAAACACACACACACACATACACACACAATAATAGACACACTTGAAGACAAGTCAATTATGATTACCCAGTCCTTGGAACAGAAATTTTAAAAAATGGAAAAAAAAAATCAACAGGGCATCAGAGACCTACAAAAACATCAAGCATACCAAAATACATATAATGGGAGTCTCAGAAGGAAAGAAAAGAGAGAAAGGGCCATAAGATGTATCTGAAGAAATACTGGTTTAAAACTTCCAAATTTGTTGAAAAACAATCTACAAATCCAAGCAGCTGAATAACTAGAAAAAACAACAACAACAACAAAATCCATATCTAGGCACATCCTAATCATACTAACAAAAGCAAAAGACAAATACATCTTGGAAGCTGCAAGAGAGAAACAACTCATTACATAAAAGAGATGATCAAAAAATTAACAGCTGATTTCTAATCAGAAACAAAGCAGGTCAGAGGGTAGTAGAATAGAGTATTGAAAATGTTAAAAGAAAAAGATTATCAACCAAAAATAATATATCCAACAAAACTATTAATCAAAAATAAAGGATGAATTAAAAGTTTTTAGATAAATAAAACTGAGTGTTTTTCACTAGCAGACCTACTCTACAAAAAATAATGATGGAAATCCCTCAGGATGAAATAAAAAACCACTAGAGAGTAATCTAATTCACATAATAAATTAAAGAGCACCAGTGAATGTAACTACTGCATACATCTAAAAAACAGGATACATATATATTTATTTGTTTTAAGCTTCTTAAATACATGATTAAAATGTAACTGCATAAAACAATACTTACAAATGTGGACTTAACAGGGGCGCCTGGGTGGCTCAGTCAATTAAGTGGCTGCCTTTGGCTCAAATCATGAGCCTGGGGTCCCGGGATCCAGCCCCACTAGGGGTTCCTTGCTCAGCAGGGAACCTGCTTCTCCCTCTCCCTCTGCCCGCCTGCCTGCCACTCCCCCTGTTTGTGCTCTCTTTCTCTCTCTCTCACACACTCTCTCTCATCAAATAAATAAGTAAAATTAAAAAAAAAAGAAAACAAATCCATATTTGTTTTCAACATATAATGCTAAGACGTAATTTGTGAAAATAATAATATAAAGGAGGATAGAAACAATGCAAGTATATATAAAAACAGTCATCAAATAGCAATATAAAGGAACTTACTCAACCTCATAAAGGCATATATGAAAAACCCAGAATTAACATCATATTCAGTGATGAAAAACTGAAACTTTCCCCTAAGGTAAGGAACAAAGCAAAGATACACATTCTTGTCACTTACATCCAACCTTGTGCTGGAGGTTCTAAACAGGGGTGGTCAGGCAAGAAAAATATATAAAAGGCATCAGACTGGAAAAGAAAAAGTATCTCTATTTACAGATGCCATGATTTGTGAATTTAAAATATCCATAAATCCATCAAAAAATTATAAGAGCTAATAAACTAGTTCATCAAGGTTATAGAGTATAGGATAAGTATTTTTTAAGAATCAGTTGTATTTCTAATATAGTAACAATGAAGAATTAAAAACCAGATTAAGAAAACCATTTTACTTATAATTTCATTAAACAGAGTAAAATAATTATTATAAGTTTGACAAGAGAAGTGTATTATATAGTAAAAGCTATAAAATATTACTGAAAAAAAATAAAGAAAAATTTAAAGAAGGATATTCCGTATTCATGGATTAGAAAACTAACTATTAATCAAATATTAATACTCCTCAAATTGATCTATAGATTCAACACAATCTTTATCAAAATGTCAACTGCTGTTTGGCAGGAACTGGCAAACGAATTCTAACACTAATAAGGAAATACAAGGGACACAGGCTAGCCAAAACAAACTTGAAGAAAAGTAAAGTTCAAGGATTCACATTTTCTAATTTCTGTATTTATTATGAACATATATCATCAAGATAATTGTAGTTACTGCCATAGGAATGGATGTATATACCAATAGAATAAAATTCAGAGTCCGGAAGTAAGTCCTTATTTTTGGTCAATAGATTTTTAATAAGAGTGCCAAGACAATGGGGATAATAGTGTTTTCAACAAGTAGTCCTGGGGCAGCTGGACTTCCACATACAAAAGAATGAGGTGGGGAAACTTACTTCACACAAAAAAATTAACTCAAAATAGATTAAATATCTAAATGTAAGAGGTAAAAACCATAAAACTTTTAGAAGAAAGCATGGACATAAATCTCTGTGATTTTAGAATAAGCAATGTACCCAACGCATGTACAACAAAAAGAAAAAAAATTATATTTGATTAATTAAAACTATCTGTGTTTCAAGGGATACCATCATGAAAAAAAAAGAGAAAATGATCATAGATTAGAAAAACATGTCTGATAAGGGACTGGCATTGAGATTATATGAAAAAGTTATAATTCAACAATAAAAAGACAAGTCCCTCAATTTAAAAATTGACAAAGGATTTGAATAGACATTTTTCCAAAGAAATCAGACAAATGACCAATAAGCATCTGGAAAGATCACAATATAATTAGTCTTTAGGGAAATGTGAGTCAAAATCACAATGAGATGCCATTTCACACCCACTAGGGTGACTATAATAAAAAAGACAAGGATGTGGTCAAAGATGTAGAGAAATAAAACCCATTTATATCACTGGTGGGAATGTACATTGTGTAGCCACTTTGGAAAACTCTTTGGCAATTACTCAAAAAATTAAGTTTAATTAGAAATGATACTCCTACCTATGTACCTAAAAAAAGTGAAAAATTCAGTCCATACAAATGTACACATTTGTTTGTATAGAATCATTCATCATTGCCAAAGACTAGAAACAGCCCATATTATCCACGTTGATAAAATAAACAAAATGGGATATAGCCCTACAATGAAATACTTATCTATAAATAGGAATGCAATATTGATAATGTGGCAATGTGGATGGACCCTGGCAACATGATGCCAAGTGAAAGAAGCCAAACAGAAAGGCTATGTACTATATTATTCTACTCTCTGAAATGTCCAAAGTGGACAAATCCATAGAGTTAGAAAGTTAGTCATTATTCTCCAGGGGCTAAGGGAAGGGTACAATGGGGATTGACTGTTAGTGACTGTTAGTTTCTCTTGGGAGTGGTAGAAATGTCCTGAAATTAGACCGTGATGACAATGGCAGAACTTTGTGAATATACTAAAAACCACTGAATTTAAAGGGGTGAAATTTGTGGTATGTGGACTATATACTAATGGGAAAAAATACAGCTATAAAAATGTGTGTGTGTGTGTGTGTGTGTGTGTGTGTGTGTGTGTAGCTTTAATAAGTTACAACAAATTTAGCATGCTTAATAAGTGCATGGATGGTGTAAGTGCTTAGAATATCACTGAGCAAAAATATACATTTGTTTTACCGTCAAGCAGCTTATTGTCTAATGTAAAAACAGACATTTGATAAATATACTAAAAATGTATCCATATGAATTTTTAAGTGTTAGGAAGTAAAGGTACAACTTACTATGGGAGCTGAAAGGGGTGTGGTGCCTTTAAGAAGCTTAAGAAATAAGGTCTGGGTCTCAGAGAATGGGACAAGTGAAGTGAGATCTGTCTGGAGAATGCAGGCAGGCTCCAAAGGGCTTTGTTAAGATTTTTGTAATTATATGATAAAGAGAAAGCCATCCTGGAATTTTGAGACAAGAGGTAGAGACACATAACTGTATCTTTCTTTTGAATATAACGACAATGTAAGAAATAGCTGAGAGAAAAGCAACGGGGAAAGAAGGGAAAACCAGCAGGAAAACATCATTAGTCTAGAAGAAAAGGACAGAGACTTAGGCTGGTTTTGAAGAATTGCAAATAAATCCAAGAATTTGGTGTTTAGGTAATAGTACAGGTTCCTGAAAGTGTTTCTCGATTTCACAATTGTGTATATAGGTCCCCCTTTATGGAGGAGAATCATGAGTTCATTTTGTGGGTATGTTGAGTGCTAAGGGGACTTAAGTGGCACATAGTAAGTGCTCAAAACTGTTCATTAAAGTTAAGTGTTGAACTAATGTCAAATAGTCAACTGGATGGGGCAGCTTCCATCTAGGCCTTGATAAAATAATTTTGACTGCAAAAATCTATTTCTGGTACTTGATAATAGTAACAAATACATTGAAAGAATAGAAATCCTAATACAGAAAACTGTATTGGAAATATCAAAACTCTTTACAACCTGTTGAGAATAGCTACAAAGACAAAAAAAGCTATAGTGCTACTGTAATATTAATAGAATATTGGTTTCCACAGCCTGCTCACCAACTATGCAAGTAAAACTATGAGAAAAGTGTCTCTCCTGCTCTCATTCAGGATTTATTGACCTTGTCTATGTCTCATTATTATGATTATCGTAATAAAATAGTCTTCATATATAGTTGCTTAGTACTAATTGCAGAAAACATTTGGTATTTCTATCTAGCAATTTTCAAAGGTCACCTATTAATATAACTGTATTTTCAAAGAAGAAGTTTGCTTTTATTGTGTTATGCAAAATGCAGGCAGTATGTGACTTTTATTCCATGAACGGTATTTATGTTCAAGAAGCACTGAGTTTTGTGTCATTATTCTAACACTCCAGCGTACTCCATACTACATCATTTGAGTGGGTTATATCTACCTCAGATTTGCTTTCCTCTACTCCATAATAAAAAGCAATGTCTGTCTTTCTTTTACTTATTTAGATACATTAGCAAGGTGGAAGAAAAAGTAAGTGATCTTACAAAAGACAGCCATCTACAGTTCTGGTGTACAGGTTTCCAAACAGTGTAATAAGCATGTTATAAATCCTTGAGTGTAGTATGTACTACTTGGTATGCAAAAATACATACATTTCCATCTTCTACAGTTATTTCTTGAAGCCTAAATTGAAATGACTGCCTATAAAATTACATAAAGTTTCATGTTGTTAATGCATTATTGTTTAACATTTAATAAATTTTTCATGTGTTGCTATTACACATCAAGCTCTAATAAGCATATGGGTGCATAAATCTTAGCACAATTGTCTCATTATTTCATTAGGATAAGTTCCTGGAAGACTAGTCAACAATTCAAAAGATACGTGCAATTTAAGTTTGTTGATGCATATAATAAAATTAGTTTAAAGAATAGTGTTAAGTTTACCATCTCCCTAGCAATGTATTAAAGTATCCTTTTGACCACTTTCTTTCATAAGTAGATGCTGTGCTGAATATTCTTAATTATTAACATTTAAAATTAATTTTCTTGGTCCTCACAATAAAATCCTATTTACAACTCCTGTATCATTTCTCTTTCATAGGTGATAAAGAATGTCAAAAAAATTAGTACTAGTGGGTATGTTTGATTCTTACAAGTATTTCAAAGCTAAGAAGAAGGATAGTTACTGGTTGGTGAACTGCTTCTCAACAAATTTGCTCATGAAACTACCTGAGACCAATATCTACTTAGACGTTAGCTTTTTGAAACATTGTCAACTTTTGAACATATTATTCAATTATTTTTACCTCTTGGTTCAATTGACCAATGAAATAATTATTTCAAGATTTTAAAATTATTACTAAATAATGTTTTCATTGTCATATATTTAATAATGGTCTCTTGCAGTAGCATCTGTAACATTCATTATATTCTACATTTATTTTCTCTTTTGATGTGTTCTTGCATATTGTATTTGTATCTTCAAATACTAAATATATAGGTTTTGCATTTTTACCAAATAGAATTTTTGCATTTTGTAACACATTATTTCATATTTTATATTTGTTTCTCTTTTTAAGTTATTTTTAGCAAAATGCACTGAATTATTATATTTTTCTGAACATTCAATGCTATAGATTTTTTGGTCTATTATACCTTTGGTTTCATTCAGTTTGTTTTGTTGTTACTTTTTATTTGACTATAATAGTAAAATTTGATTTTTCTTTCACCCAAGAATACCTATAAGAATTGTTTTATTTTCCAAGTGATATGATTTTATTTTTGCTCTTTTGATTACTATTGTTATTTTCTCATTTGTTATTGACTTGAGGTTTTAATTCAGACAATATTGGCTATACCTGCTTTTCTGTTGAAAAGATACCGATTTACTGAGTGAAGAAAGGAAAATATTTTGCTCAAACTCTGTTAGTTTATTATATAACTAAAAAATTCCTTCTTAAAAAAATTCCTTCTTAACCATCACGTCTGTCTTCTAAATTTTATAAAGTTATAATATACAGTGAAAGAAAAAGGAGACATCTTACAGAAGACTTTGTGTGATACTGAGTTGGCATTATTTCAGTTGGTGTGAAATACTTGAAATTAAAATGTCAGTGGAAAAGTTCTTCTCACATTTTTTTTAAAATTCTCATTTTGGTAATAATAGCTTCACATCAGCTTGTAATGTAGGTGAAGTATAAATGAGACATGAACAATTCTCAAATTAATATTGAGTAATAACACAATTTTATGCATACTACAGAAATGTTTTAAAAATCTGTTTCTATGTGCCAAGAAATCTCTATTCCTCAGAAGAGAGTTACTTCAAATTTTATGTTACTTTTAGCTTATCCATGTTTTTTTTTAATATGAGGAAAGAAAAAGTAAGTAAATATTTTCACTAAAGTTATTGTAATCCAACCTATCCACACAACAAACATGTTTAAGGGATAAATTATCTATTTTTAATCTGTCAATTTTCTAATTCATCATGAAAGCTTCAATTAAAGTTGCCAAAGCTATATTGCCACATTTTGATCTTCTATTGAAGAAACATATTCTTCATATAATACTGTAATACAGGAGCACCTGGTGGCTTAGTTAGTTAAGTGTCTGCCTTGGGCTCAGGTCATGATCTCAGGGTTCTGGGATAGAACCCAGTGTTGGGCTCCCTGCTTCTCCTTCTCCCACTGCTCCTTTCCCAGCTCATGCTCTTTCTGTCAAATAAATAAATAAATTTTCAATGTCAAAATAGATTCCTATTTGAAGTATAGTGATGAATTCTCTTGTTAAAGATAATTAAGTATTTAACTTTTCTGACATTGTGATGACCCGCCACTTGGAAGAGGCACCAATAGAGAAGAATTATGGACAGCAAGACTAGGTCTGAGTGGTACGAAGGATGGACTCTAGCCGATAACTGTTGGCACACAATGCCATTGTCTGATCGTCACCTATTTGCAACAGTCTTATTGTGAACAATTCCAGCGCATTGTTGCCAATGTCCACCTCACACAATCAAGCACACAACTCCAGATACCTTAGTTTGCTTTCCTCAAAACAGTGGTTGGGAAAACAAACAAACGAATGAAAAACGGTAGTAGACCACTTAATCGTATATAGTTGCAACAGAAAGTGTGGGTGAGTTAATGTTCCTCAGGATGACCCTCCCTTTATGGGGCGCAGGAATTATGGATAAATACTGCAGGCTTCCCATAAACTTATGGGAAAATTCTGATGTGCATTCTACACATTTCCTTAGAAGGTTCCAGGAGGATTGAGCCCCAGTTGCCCTCAGCAGTAATGGGTTGATCAATGCACACTTTCCTGGTGATCCTCCTTTTCCAGTCTTATGTCAGTGCCCCAGTTCTAGTTGCTAAAGTCAATCATCTCCTGCAAAGCTACTGACCACTAAGATTTTGTTTCATGTTCTGTTTCAGGTGGAATTCAAACTTAGATACTGTTTTTATTTCACTGAAACATTTTATCATCATTGCATTTTAACTAGTGATTTGAGAAAGACCAGAGTAAAAATACTTTTTTTATAATAGAAAAATATTTAAATTTGTAGACCTAATAATTATAAGAGAAAAGATGATAAACAATCCCACTAAATTCAGAGTCAACTGCAAATGAGTGTTTTTGGAGAAATGCAATACTTCTGAATCCTATATGCCAAACAACAGGGCATATATATAATGTTCAATTAGCTTAATGATGTCGATTTTATTGATCTTTTCCAAGAACCAACTCTGGCTTTCATTGATTTTCTTTATTTTTCTATTCTCTATTTCATTTATCTCTGCTCTAATCTTTATTATGTCCTTCCTTCTGCTAACTCTGGGTTTAGTTTGTTCTTTTTCTAATTCCTTAAACTGTAAAGTTAGGTTGTTGATATGAAATCTTTCTTGTTTTTTAATGTAAGCAGTTACAGCTATAAATTTCCCTTTTGGCATGGTTTATACTGTATTCTGTTAATGTCGGTATGTTATGTTGTTATTTTTATTTGTCTCATGATATTTTCTTCCTTTTTGATTTCCTCTTTGACCCATTGATTGCATAAGAGCACATTATTTAATTTTCATACATTTGTGGATTTTCCAGTTTTCCTTTAGCTATTGATTTCTAGTTTCTCCACAATATGATTGGAAAAGATACTGTGTGTGATTTTAATCTAATATGATTTTTAATTTTTTTTAATTTTAATAAATTTATTAATATTTATTTTGTGGCATAACATGTAGCCCAGCCTTTAGAATGCTCCATGTGCATTCAAGAACAATGTGTATTCTGCTGTTGTTGTGTGTAGTATTTTATATAGGTTTGTTACGTTCAATTGATCTATAGTGTTAAGTCCTCTATTTCCTTATTGATCTTCTGTCTGGTTGTTCTATTATTTAAAGTCAGGTATTGAAATCTCCTACCATTATTATAGATCTGCCCATTTTTTTCCTCAATTCTGTCAATATTTGCTTTATATACTTAGAAGCTCTGATGTTTGGTACATATATATGCATATATAATTTATACATTTTTGATAAGTTGACATTTTTACCATTATATAATGTCTTTGTCTTCTGTAAGACATTATATAATGTCTACTTTGTCTCACATTAGTATAAACCACTCCTGCTTTATTTGGGTTACTATTCTCATGGAATATCTTTGCCCATCATTTCACTTTCAACCTATGTGTCTCCTTAGACCTAAAGAGAGTCTCTCAAAAAAAAAAATAGAAATATAGGGAGTCTCTCATAGACAACATATAGTAGATCTAAACAATGGTCAATGTGCTTGCATTTGATGGTTTGTACAGAATGGTCAATTCTTTGAAGAAATACCTTTAAAGTAATCCTAAACTTCAACTGCTACCTTTGCTTAAAGTTGGGAATTTGACCTCGAGTCATCAGCAGTACTGTTTCTATAGTTTTAGGTGTTCTTGCTATACAACTACAGTAGAGATCCATGCAGCTTTTAAAATACCTTGTTGCTCTTCAGTAGGTGCCCTTATTCAAGTGTAATTTCCCAGGAAACTTTCTCAAGGAATGTATTCTATCTATTTATGCTGTTTCTGGGATTTTACTTGTTTGGTTTTATTTGTTTGGTTTTTGAGTTCTATCTCAGTTCTGAAATTCACTTGAATTATAAAATGTCTTTATTGTCTACACTGAATTTTTATGAAATGGGAGCATTTGCCATATTTAGCATAATCTGAAAATACATTCTCGCCCGCTACAACTTAATGTTTTGACTATAAAATGCCTGTTGCTTAACATTATAAATCAAACTGCTGGATGTAACTCCCCAAGGTATAGTTATAATCTCCTAGAGTTTGGTTATTTACATATAGCTAGCACAGATTATATAATTGTGTACAACTCATAAAATTATAAAAAATAAACTCTAAAGGCATCACAGCAAATACGAGTCAAACGACATCATTCTATATCATAAACAAAAAAGTAAATAAATACATACGTGTATACATACTTTAATTTAGCAAACACTGAATGCTTGCTCCTTCAAATAATATCAACACAAACTGTTGATAACAAAAGGCAGACTTTTTCTTTCTGTACTAAGAGAGAGAACACTACCTCTTTAGAGCAATGGCAATATCCTAGAAGACAAAAAGTAAAGTAAGAGTTAATTAATATTAGAAGTTTGGTTTAAGGTAGACTTTTCATGCAAAGAATAGATTGGGGATTGGTAAGAATCACTTTTAAATAGTGCAGGATTGGGGGAAACAACAAAATGAGGATTTGGGGTAAGAAATTCAAAGAATCTTACAGGGCACAACTTTCTCTTAATGCTTTCCATTGAAGAACTGATGTATATTTTTGAAAGTTCCTATAATAAAAAAGCAAACCATCTGCTAAGCAAGAGACTCCTGGAAAAATACTGCTAGTGAATGTACTGGACTATCAAAGTCATGTTAATGTAGACAGTACGTATGGTTTCTGTTCTTAGAGTCCAGACTGAACGCAGGGTAGATGGTTTCAGTGCTCACAAGGAATGCTGTATGTCCACCAAATTTATGTTTCCCCTATGTAATGGAAGCACAGTAACCTATAAATTCTTAGCTTCACCTTTAGTTAGGCAGGGCTGAGTAACTGAGTTCTGGAAAATGGAATTGGGCAAAAATATACACTGGCCTATAGAATGTCCTGCAAAAATTTCCAGGCACTCTCTTGTCCCTCATTTGTTGGCTGGAAACTGAAGCCTATGGCAACATTTGGAGTTACAAGTGCAATCAGGCAGTGTTACGGAATGGAAGGAGACTGAGTTCATTAATGACTTCAGGAAGCAGACCTGCTACCTCCGCTTCGTCCTCACTCACAACACAATGCCCTGGTACCTACCAACCACATATAGGATTCTGATATCGAAGAAAAATAATATTTGTGTTAAGTCATTGAAATACTGGGATTTCTCTTATTTCATTTAACCTAACTTACCATGATCTTTTTATCTAGTTAAAATTCTTAAAGTGGCTTAAATTGCTCTCAGTGATATGAACTCTCCCCTCATTTCTTAATATCCTCTTGGCTATTATTCCTAGTCATTCTGGTTTTTTTTTTTTTTATGTTTATTACTTGTTTTTGTTTTTCAAATCAGTAGCTTTATCTGAATCCTTTGGCTGAAAAATCTTGTCTCCCTTCTTTTGGGTATCTGCATTCCAATCATCTGATAGATCACAGTGCAAACCTCATTCCCTCAGAAAATAATTTCTTGATTGGATCCTTCCCAAATGTAAGAGTTCAATTTCCTATCACATCTACCATCATCCGTAGTTCTCTATAAGGGTTCTTTTATTAAAAGTAAGTAAATTTTAATTGTGTAATTTTTTATTTGGCAAACACATACCCAACAAAATGTGAATTCCTTGAGGACAGAAAGTAATTGTGTATTGATTGTTATTATATACCTCATAGCCTACTGAGTAGGGAACTTTGGAAGAAAAAAGAAAGAAAGAAAGAAAGAAAGAAAGAAAGAAAGAAAGAGAAAAAAAAAGAAAGGAAGAAAAAAAGAAAGAGGGAGGGAGGGAGACGGGGAGGGAGGGAGAGAGAGAGAGAGAAAGAAAGAGAGGGAGAGAGAAAGAAAGAAAGGAAGGGAGGGAAGGAAAGACGGAGGGAGAGAGAGGAAGAAAGAAAGAAAGAAAGAAAGAAAGAGAGGAAGGAAGGAAGGAAGGAAGGAAGGAAGGAAGGAAAGAAGGAAGGAAGGAAGGAAAGAAAAGAAGAGAGAAAGCATTTAAGAGAGAGAAAGAAGGGCTCCTGGGTGGGTTAAAGCCTCTGCCTTCTGCTCAGGTCATGATCTCAGGGTCTCGGGATGGAGTCCCATATTGGGCTCTGCTCAGCGGGGACCCTGCTTCCCTCTCTCTCTCTGCCTGCCTCTCTGCCTGCTTGTGATCTCTCTCTCCATCAAATAAATAAATAAAATCTTCAAAAAAAGAAAGGAAAAAAAGAGAGAGAGAGAGAGAGAAAGAGAGGACGCCATAGCTGTTAGCCAACAAGCCACCTATACTGCAACAATGAATATTCCACTCCTCCTCTTATTTCATTCTATGCCCATATCCTATTCTTTAAGATCTACCAGCACATTCCATGAGGATAGAAAAATGCTCCCACTGACAAAGACTCTCTCCTTGACCAAACTGTAATCTGGCTGCTCTGAGCCTTATTTTTAGTTAAGCCTCAACCTCAGTCACCTAGGTCTTAATAGTTTACACAGCCCAGTTTTAGCGGTTTAGAGAGAGTTCTCCACCCACGATATCTGATCCCTCTCAATACTTGATAAAATTTCTCATCTGCCAACACCACTGGTATCTAATCACTCTGGCCCACCTTTAGCAAGAATAACGTTAGGTGAGATGAGCAAGAATTTATTCTACCCTTCCTTTGATGTCTCCTATTAGTAATTTTTCATCCACTGCTCCTTCATCCTGCTCCTTGGCTATAAGTCCCACCTGTCCTTCCTGTATTCAGAATTGAGCTTAGTACTATACTGAGTTCTCTTTTTTGTTATTGTAATAGTTCTTGAATGGAATCTGTTCTTCTAATATCTTGTTCTGGTTTCCTTTAATACCACAAGATCTCAGGATCTCTTCTAAAATAGGCACACCTACACATATGGATATCACACACTCCAGTTTGGCCTGGGAACCTTATTTTAAAGGATTGCTGATATCCTTGGTGGCTATATGTCTCATTTTGCCTAGAAGAGTACTATATTTTCTTTCACAGGTATTAATTGCACTCCATCCACTCTAAATAGTGTCCTTTTTGGGACAAATTATATGGCTGTCCTACTGTTAAAAGATGAACAGAGACATATTACAAATTTTGAGTTTATATGAGCAAAAATCAATTTCAATTGGGCAGCATTGAACTAAAAGTAGTTAGAAGCACTCTACTGATGAGCTAGGGACAAGATTTTGTAGAAAAGATGTAGAAACAATGCAAGAAAATTGTTTGATTGGCTATAGCTTAAGTGGTTGCCGTATTTGAGAAAGCTTAGTTGGCTGTTTGTGACTGGTTGTCCTTACCCATGAGGAATTTATAGGGATTGACTGTGGCTTGGGTTTTTATTTGCTTATGTGGGGGTACCAAGACATTAGAGCCACCTGTCTAATGGCCTCCCTGTTTAATTACTTTAACACTACTCATGTCCGATCCAGCATGATATAGATATATTTTGAGAAAAAGACGGTCTTTCATGGATTCTCTGAAACAAACTTTATATTCAAAACCTGCGATGAGTCATTAAATACTAGTAAATGCATTATTAGCTGATGTAGTAAAGCCTTTGGGAAACATCATAAAAATCTTTAAGCCACATTGGTATTAGTCGGTTCCTTAAAACAATAATTGCATGAAGCATATACTTTAAGAAGTTGATGAAACTTCCCAAAGGACTAATTTACTCCTCAAGGGTGATTTACATACTGAGAGGATCTGGAACAATAATTATGATAACAATCAATCAAAGAGGGAACTGAGTACTTGTTTTAATGTTATTTCTTTGCTACCATAAGAATTCTCTCAGGACTGCAAATTCTACAAACTCAGATATAACGTGAAACATACTACTGCCTCTAGTATAAATATCTCATTGTATTTCATAGAATTAAGAGATAATAGTAATACAGAAGGGAGTGAGCATAACTGTATTTAGAAAGTTTCAGAATGCCATAAAATTGGCAACTGGTATACAAGAGTCAATAATATAAAACTTAAGTAAAGTCATATATATATTTTTTAAGACGGTTTGTTTTTAGTAATCTCTATACCCCACATGGGGTTCAAATTCACAACCCTGAGATCAAGGGTCACATGCTCTACCAACAGAGCCAGCCAGG
Organism: Mellivora capensis; assembly: GCA_004024625.1. NCBI lineage: Eukaryota > Metazoa > Chordata > Mammalia > Carnivora > Mustelidae > Mellivora > Mellivora capensis. The sequence continues at coordinate 29,224 of PISX010009816.1, read as the reverse complement.
CACCCTAAGTAAAGTCATACTTACAAGGGTTTGTAAAGGTGACCTGAATTCCTAGGAATCCCAAGAAAATAATTAATTATAGCTGAAAATATTTGAGGTTGAAATATTAGGTTTGGTTATTTTGTGACTTCTTTTTATTTTATTCATCTATTTACCTAATTAAAAACAAGTTTCTCTTGTGACCAAAATGTGCAAATACTGTGGAAGATATAAAGAAGAGCATATCACTATCCCAGGTTCAAATTAGTGTCATTAAATATAGTAAAAAAAAAAGAGGAGCAAAACAAAAAACAAACAAAAAGCCCTGAAATACCTGAAATGTTTGTAGGAAATGTTGAGAAGGAAGACTTAGAAAAGATGAAATCTAGTTACAAGTTCAGTATCATAGTTCAGGTAAGTGTCAACAAGATTTTACATTAGGGTGGTGATATTAGAAACAGGTCAGAAAGGAATCACAGAGACCACCTTGTTTTATATTCCGAAGGAGCTTATAACCAACCAGATGTAGACTGTCATGGATCCTTGGTAAAAGCTCCAGCAGCATTCTATCTAGACAAGTATCTAAGGTCTTTAACAATTTGGCATTGCAACCACTTCCATCAAGGGGCGATGTCTATTCTTACAGACTAACTCTGGGATTTAGCCATATGACTTTCTCTGCCCACCAAGAGGGTAGCAAACCTGATAAAATGCAGACTTGAGAAGTGCTTTCTCATTTCCACATCCTCTCTTGAAACACAACCACCACCCCCAAGCCAACATTAGCTCGCAGGAGGATAAGAAATATCTAGAGCAGAACTGAGTGGTACCAGTTGAGGTCATCTTAAAAGCTGGTTCCTAACTGAACCATCACCTTCTTGCAGCCCCATGTATGAACCCATAGAAGAGTAATGAAAGCTGGTAAAGAGCAGAGAACCATCCAGACAACTGGCTTCTGGAAAATAATAAAAGGATGTTGTCTGCTCCTAAAATTTTATGGGTTGTTTTCAGCATTATTTTATCAGTAGATAACTGTTACATTGAAATGAGAGAAAAGAGTCAAAGGTTAATATAAGGTTTTGCATATTTACTGTTTATAATTTTACTAAGCGCATTCATAAGTATTTTCTAACATACGTGGAAATTTACTCTTCCTTATCTCTACAATGTAAAATTCAAGAATGTATTAGCAAAGTTGGATTTCTGAGTATTTGAAGCCTGAATTTTGCTCTTTCAGTTTAACCATTGTGATCTGTTATCATATAAACACCTTTTTTTTTTGTCAATAGCTTTTTGCTTGATGACTTATTGTCTACTTGTGGGGAAAAAATAGAATAGAAAAGGGAACATAAATTTGTTTCCATTTCTGAAAATAATGTATTATTTATCAACTGAAATTTCATGTAGCATGAATTGCCTAGACAAATAGAATACTTCACCAATACAAGCAATATCAATTCAAATTAAAAAATAAGCATTAAGCTCTGCAGTAGCATTGTTCTCCTAGGGAATTATTTTTAAAGTCTTCAATGAAGTGGAGCATATTTTTATAGAATATGTTTTTAATTACCATATTACAAATAAATGGAATTCTCAAAATACTGGTAGAAGAATGCATAGCTGTTCTTCTAAATAAATATAAAGGATTCTATATCTATAGAATAGATAAAATTATAAATAATTATAAATAATAAGGGATTATTTATAAACAGAAGTATTTGGCAGCTTAATTTTTCTCTATTCTACCTATCAGTGGGATACTTTATAGTAAATAAAACAAAAAATATCTTCTCTAGAATATCTGTTACTACATATAGCACACATATCTCTGTGATTTAATGATTGTCATAGTTCTCAATTTGGCCAATAAGTTGTTTTCTGCATAATTTTTCAAACTGAATTTGTAAAGCATTAAAATATCATTTTTCTGGGTGGTAATAGCTGGTAATAGTGAAGCATATACCAGATATTGGGAACATTAAGACCAAGTTTAATATAGTAACCTTATAGTCTGCTTAGATTGGTTCCCTGGTAGACTTCTAATCCTAAGGACTATCTTCTTTTATATTGTAAAACAATTATACTCTTACTTTCTTAAATATTACTCCTAGACCTGAAACCTGCTAGGAAGCAATTAAGGAAATTTTAGAACAAAAAAATTAATAATCATAAGTCCTTAAAATCCTCTTTACCTATAGTTAAAAAAATAAGAATATTGGTACTTCAAATTATAATTATTTTTCCAAAGATGGGACAATAAATTTTTATGTGCTAGTTCATAATAGTCTATATTAAGATTATTTTTGCTTGTTTTTAATTCTTGGAACCTGAAAGTTAAAGAAATGAAAATGAGGGTTCTCTTCTATCTTAGCATTATATCTTTGCACTTTTTTCTATTAAAAAAATTTTTAAAGCCTCTCTTAGTTATGTTTGTTTTGAATTTAGGCTTTCAGGTTTACCAAGATTTCAAATCCATTGGCTTAAAAAGTAGTAGATAGTATTAATAGACTTTCTTCTGTCTGCACTTGGGAAAAATTGTTAAGACTATGAATGGCTATAAATATTAATAATCTACCATGTCACTAATGAAGATATAATCTTACTAGATAGTAGAAGAGACTTAGGAGTAAAATGCCTTTGAAAGTTTGAGGAAATGCTGTAATCGCTCACTCTTCCTTTAAGATATAGTATGGTTAGGGCCCTGATTCAAACAGGGATCAGTTAGTTTACTAGTGTAAACTGATAAAATAATTTATGGAAGTATAGCTCTATTCTCCCCAGATTACTGGAGTAGGACTACAGCTATAACAATTACACTGTGAGTTCGAAAAATTTGTGCTTAGGTCTCTGAAACTTTGGAAGACCATCACGAAAGATAAATTATAGATTGAGAAAAAGGCTGTTTGGATATTGTTATTATTAGAAATAATACTAAACAAAATGAAAGAAATTCATTTGATACACTGAGCAAGCAAACAAACGACATAAAAGTCAAAATACCTTCCAGGCTAATTGACAGATTTGTTAATGTTCTCTCACCACATTCAACACATTCCAGCTCCTTGTAAAAAGCCAATTCTCTTCCTCAGTGTAATTTGAGGTTCATTAACTTTCAGTTGCTTAGAAGTGAAAAATTACTGGAGGGTCAGGTAGGTTTATACCAGTGTAAAAGAAACAATTATTAGGAAAAAGTAGTCTTTACGGATTCAAGTTTTTATTGTTGAGTAAACCTTTTTGAATTAATTTTCAGAGCAGCTTTAGAATGTGCCACGTGTCTGTGAGAGGTGGAAAAAATAAAGAAATACCTCAGTAAAATTGTTTTATGTGAAATCATAAGAAGAACTGGGTACTGCACCTGAATCATTGCTATATTTTATCTCATCAATGACTTTATATGCTTTGCTTGTAAATGTACCTCAATCTCAAAATCCCAAGGCAGATAAAATAGTTATAATGAGATTACTAATTGTGCAAATTTCTTCTGTTTTAAATCAATACAAACAAATTGTATTTTTGCTTTGAAGTTAATAGAATGGCTTTGGATAGGTATATATGATTACAGGCCTGACAAAGCACACCACTTGATTTTCACACGTATAGTTTAGTGTGTTAATGTTGACTGCTGATAGTTAAAAGATAAATCAGAGTCAAATTATGGAGAAAGGGCAGCAGAAGTACTGAATTCCATGAAGTTATACTATGGGGGGTAGGATCAAATGCAGCCAAGCTAAGATTTAAAGGTCAAATCTGTGTTGCTTCAGTTGAGATCCAGCTGTGAAAAGTGTGATGAATTAGTGGTGAACAAAGGATTAGGGACTTTTCTTATTGTTGCATTTATCTCCTGGATTACCTTGATTGGCAGAAATACATAGAACCAAAGGTCTCTGAAGCTTTCTTTTTTCTCCAATTGACAAGCCTGTGATAAGGAAGTTTAAGACCTCTTCACTTCCAAGAGAACTGATAACGAGATAGTAGAGAAAACAAAAATTACTGAAAGTATTTGATGTCAGATCTTTCCAATGGTATGTACCTATTTAGATTTAACCATTATTGAATCCTTTAAAGATTTCAATGGGCCACTGGTAAGTTTGACAGGAATACTACCAGTAAAGAACCAGCTGTGACAGTGGTGATGAATTACTATAGTCTATTTTTGTTGTTGTTGTTAATTAGTAAGCTTGAACACATTTAGAACCATATATGAAGAAATAAAATTATAAAGAAACTCATACAAAAATTAAAAACTATTTTAAAATTTGTAAATGAGTGTGATAGAATTAGAAATACTGATTCAGAAAGCAAATTAATAATTTTCATTCATTATCCAATAAAAGAATACAGTGAATAAATACACTTAAGAACTAATAGAATCAACTAATTGCTAGATGTTTGAAACAAGTCAGGAATGTTACTGCTTTGGGTTGCTTTAGTTAGAATTAATTTTGGTCGAATAGTTTTGATAAGTCTGTTAATACATTAAACAAATGGTTTAAAGAAATAAAGTTTTGTTTGTTTTCTTTTTTCTAAGATTCCTTTGGTATGCTAGGTAAATATGCGTAGCTGTATTCTGCTCAGATAAGCAGAAGGCTGAATGAGAATCTTAAAAAAAAAAATAAGTTACAATAAACATGCATAAAAACCGACTGCAATAATGTGGGTTTCTATGACTAGGACTAGCAGTTTTATGCAATTATTCATATGTATTACTACTACTAAAATTAAAGTTATAAATGGGGCAGTTTACATTTAGTAAGTTAGCAGTGCCCAATACAGAGGAATTAACCAAAAATATGCAAATCACTCTCTTAGAAATAACAAGAAAAAACTTCTTTCAGCTATAAAAAAGTGGCAAGTGACTAAATATGTAAATTACCTTTTGTTTCTCAAACAGGGTGTTATAAAGCAATCGGATATAAAGCAATTGGAAGATACTGAAAACTGGAGTTTCAAACACTAATAATTCTTTTAAATGATTATTATGTGCTAAGCACTGAGTTAAGGGGTTTGTTTTCTAACAATATACTAGTCTCACAACAGATCTAAAAGTCAGACACTATTATTATTGCTATTTACAGATGGGACTGAGTGATTTATTGGGAAGCACACGATTAATACGCGTTAGAGCTCTATTTTGAACCTAAGTCCTTCGAACTTCTTGACTCCATTACAAAACAGAACTGCCACTAGCATTTGATTGGCCTTTTAAATATTAAAGACATTAAGAGTATAATCTTTTTTAGGGGTTCTCTGTTTCAACTATGATTGTGATATCACCATTCTTCTTAGACAATTAGTGCTGAGAAGCACTATTAGAGTAATATTTTGGTCACAATTCAACAATGAACTTAGTTAATTATTACGGACATTCATTTCTTGTATTGCCACACATTCATTAATTCAGTACTGGCTCATTAACCTCTTAGTATAATTCCAAGGCAATATGGCCATGGTTTGAATCATACGTCACTCCAAAATTCAAAGAAACTCCCAAGGTGCTGGTGTAAGAAGGTAGGCCTTTGGACCGTGATTAAGTCATGAGGGCAGAGCTCTGATTATTGGTAGTCAGTGCTCTTAGAAGACAGACTCTGCAGAGTTCCATAGCTCTGCCTCCACATGAGGGCGCCCAAGAAGACATTCACCAGAACACAACCATGCCAGTGACTTGATCTTGGACTTCTCAGCCACTGGTACTATGAGAAATAAATTTCTTTGGTTTTATAAGCTACCCAGTGTGTGGCATGGTGTTACAGTAGCCTGAATGGACTAAAGCAAATACTTTTATTCCACTTCTAGGTACAACATATAATGGTTAAAATGACAAGTTCATCACTCTAGAGCATCTTACATTCTAGTTGTAGAAAATAGATCATAAACAAAGAAAGAAACTTGCCTAGAAATCTGTGGGAAAAAATGTTGATTTTGTACTAATAGGGACCGAGGCACTAAGGGATTTCCTACGTGATACACTGAACCCAGGTCAACTCTGGTTTAGTTACTCATCTATGGAACAACAGAAGCCATACAGGATAGGAGTTTGCACTTTGGAACTAGACTTCAGTATATAGTCCAGGCCCATCGGTACCTACTCGCTAGCTTTCTAGAAATGGGAAAATTCTGTCATCTGTTTAAACCTCAGCTTCCTTATCTGTACAGCAGAAATACATATCAGTTCACAGGGTTAATGATGGAGATAATCTTGATTGTGATAAACCTGCAACATTTAAAGGAAATCATGAAAACCCTCAGGATTTACTTCTTCATATTAAACTTTTCTACTGCTTCTAAACAATTTTCCTCTGATGTGTGGTTCCCAAGCTTGTTTAAATCACATTTCACATGCAACTATTACATGCTATGCTCTGTGCTATGCACTGGAGATAAAGCTGAAAAAAGGAAATAATAAGGTTATCAGGAATTTTATAGTCAAGGAAGAAAGACATCAAATAAGAAATTTCAGTGTAACGTGGCAGTTAGTTACTTTTCTTTTTACAGAATTGTTTGTTCTCTCTCATTCTGTTCTAGTCTCCACCATATGAATCAGCAAGTGACTAGAACTAATTGAGGCCACTACTAAACCATAAAAAGCTAGATATCAGTAAGATAACTATAATACAGTTATGTTAAGATAATTATACTCTGCTATCTTACAGTTATCTTAACATAACTATATGATGGTTATATAATTACATTAAATGAGAGAGAGGCAGGACCATATTTAGCTATGCTCAGAATATAAAAGTATCTAATTAAAAATTATTTTATTCAGGAAAATAAGTTTTTAAAAGCCTACAACTCTTAGCATAGGTGCTAAAGTCCATTTTTTTTTTTTACCAAAAGATTTATATCAAGAACACAGCTTTTTCACTTTTGAAGCATTTGGAAGACCTCAAAAGAAGATACTGCCCAATAATGGAAAGCTCCCTTGAGGTTCAATTGTTTATAAGAGGCAAAGGCTATTGAGGCTAAACACTTTCTCGTCTTTTTTATACATAAATACTTTTAAATAGCAAATAATAATAATAATAATAAAAGAATTCTTCAAAATCTGGGCTTATTGCTTAAACCCTTTCTTATCTCTTATGTTGGGATTCACAGGATATGAAAGAGATGAGAATGCTTTCCTTAGATCAAATTTCCTCTATGTTTAATAAGTTTTTCAGATTTCATAGGCAGTTTACAGCACTGGAATCTCAAATCTATAGTAAACACTACTTCGAGCAATAGAAAAGAAGTTGCATTATGCTTTCATCATATTAATCAACATGCCTTATCTAGGTAATTATTTTGGTCTTACTGTTTCTAATCCTAATATGTATCATGGAAACTGACATATTAGTTAACTAACAATTATTTAATTTTATTGTTATGCCAAAATAAATGCATTTTGTGAAACTAACAGTTTGCACTTATTTTCTTTAAGCATAAAGAGCCACTTTTTTATTTAAGACTATGAATGAAACAAAGTTACTAGGCAAGTGTATAATTTTGATCATTATTTATAGCTAAGAATATGCTTCAAGGCTACATTAGAAAATAAAGTGCTCTCAATTTTTCCAATGTACACTAAAAAGTGTACTAAGCAATATAGACTACATATTTTGAATGTATTGATTAATTTTATATTGGCATACTGCATATACATGAACACTTCGATATATGGGGGCTTAGTGTAATACTGTATAACTTTCTGGTTTCTGATATGGACTTTTCTCCCTTACTTAGACTGAACCCACCCTTTAAATGAAAATGGGTGGTATTCATTTTTATCTGACTTGAATTTCAAAGGTGCATTTTCATCTGAAATCTAAGTTGGTCAGATTTTACTTAAGGTAGGTACTAATTAAATACTTTTTGAAAGAAGAATGAACATTGGGATTTCCACTGGGGAAGTAGAAGGGAATGACACCACCACCACCATGCACTTCCTTGAATCTGAAGATTGTTCATTTTTTAACCCAAATTACCCCGATTCTTAGAGGGTTAGCTAGAGTTTAGAAAGAAGTTTGGGTTTCTGGGTAACAAAATTTGGAGCAAGGAACTCTCCTGCTCTCTTTGATCTAAATTTCAAATAAGAGTCAGGATGCAAACTAAACCAGAATGAGGGCGGCAGGTTAAATTTGGGGCCAAAAAATTAACAAATTCAAAGCTGGTAAACCAAGATAAAAATAGGTAGGAACCAAGTAGGGATATGTTGGGAGCTAGGTATTCCTAAACTTTTAGATTATCTTCAAATGCATTTGAATACATTTATATAGATCTCCTACAATGTTTTAGGCTGAGTAAGGGCAGGTAGAAATTGTATTTTTTGTATTTCATAGCATAATTGATATTCTTAGTTCCAGTTTTCTGTTATTTACACTATTGTTTTGATCTGCATTTTTACTTAAGTCATTTACTCATTTTAATAAAAATGTATGGTTTCCCATGTGCCAGAAACCCTTCCAGGCTAGAATTACTGTGGTAATACAAAGTCACTGTCCTCTCAGTCAGGGCTGGATTCAGTATGAAAGACAAACTAAGCAAGTTAGACACATTAGGAGCGCTAAGAAGAACAAAGGAAAGCAAGTGAATGAGTTAAGGAGTGTCCCAGAGAGAAACACAGGTTGTCAGAAACAGCCTCTCTGAGGAGGGGACTATTCAGCTGAAATTGGAATGTAATTAGGGAGCCAATCTTGTGAAGTTCTAGAAAATAAGTGTTCTAAGCAGAAGGAATAACAATATATGTAATATGTGTTGCTCTCATCAAATAAGTCTTTTAAATATCTTTGTAACATTTCAGACACACTTCATTGAACAATAGGCCAAATAAATCATACCAAAACACATACTGAATTATGTTACTTGAAGGCTCCAAACCTCCCAATGGCTCCTCATTTCCTAGAGAGGAAAGCCAAATATACACTCTAAGTATACAGAAACTGCTGACTAATGAAACTTTGTAATCAAATCACATACTTGGATAATGAAAAAGAAGCAAATGTGTATAATAGAAATAAAATAATTTATATTTTAGTATGGAGGGGGGGAAAAACTTCCCAAAAAACTATTAGGTACAGAACTTGGAGTCAAATGATATAGAATATGTTGGTATGGAGGGATATGCAGTATACAGTAAAATATACAATAATTATTGCCTTGGTATCCTCTCATATAAGTCAGAAGGGAACAATGGGTTAACAGATCATGTAAAACTCTCTAGTTTTTCCTTTACTGTATGTGAGGATATTTCAAAATGATCGACTAAAGGGAATTTGGCTGAAATCTCTGCTGAGTATTTTTTTCAGGGAAGGCACTGAAATCGGAATGTTCTAAAACAAATTTGTATTTATAGCTAAAGCATGCCATACACTGATGAAAGCTATATGTTCATGAACTCTAGCACACAGACAAAATATGGGAGATGGACTGCAAGCAATGCAGTGGTTTCATGTAGCCATTTATGATGCCAGCCCCTCAGGGTGTTATTTGTCTTGGGGGTCTTTTTGGTCTTTTTTTCCTCCTCAATCTTTCTCCACACTCCTCCACTCCCCACCCCTCATGTATGTCTTGCTCTTATTCTGCTAACAAAATTTGTTTTCAGATTTGGCTCAATTATCTATCTGTAGCTGCATTCTATTTGAACTTATGTGATCATCAGATGAAGCTGGTCAGTAAGATTCACCAATGTTCTTTAACAAGGAAGTCAATTCTGAGTGGCCAGACTAGGAATTGCTAAGATATATCTAGGACGTTAGGTAGGGACCCACATAATTTAATCAAAGTCTTCAGGGCAGAATATCATTTAATTCAAAAGTGCCCTTGACTTCACCATTGGCAATCCAACAAAGACCATGATTACCTTTTATTTATCCATACTTTTGGAATGAAGTTAGATAGATATTTTCCAATGGTCCAAACAGTTATCATAAAGTGTTTTATTGTATCTTTTATGTGGACACTTAAGACTTGTAACTACCATTTTTCCCTACTCTATAAAGTGTGCTTATTGTCTTCACTATTTTTTTAACTTTACTAAAATATTCTATAAAGCGCTAAAATTAAACTTTTTAAATTTTAATATAATTAATATCCTTAATAAGAATTTTCCATAAAACTGACATTTAACACAAATGTGTTAGATCAAAATTTCTTTACTATTTTAGCAAGATATTCTTCTAATTCTCAGTGCAGCATCTTTCTTAATCATAATGGATTTACTCCTTAGGGATTAATTTGTCCACCTAGAGAAATTTTACTACAGTCAAATGAAGAGCTACTTAAATTTAAATTTATTTTCATTTTTTTAAATTACATTTTAGTCACAATATATGAAGCTAATTATATGGGGGGTATCCTGTGAAATTATTCAATTTAAAAATATTCTGGATAACAGCCTGTGGCCCTCTGCCTCAGATCATACTTTGGGCATGTATGAATGCACCAATAAAATACAACTTGTTGTGCCTTAATACTATATTCTCAGTTCATGTGGACAAGTCCTTTCCCAGAATTTGCCACAGACACTTTCGTATTTTATCTGTTGTCTATCACTAACTTAATTTGAGTTATGCTTTTGTTCTTTTTCTAGAAGAATCTTAACCAGGAGGTTTGTCTTTAAACTGGATGTTGCTTTAATCTTCCACAAAACTAGACTGCAACTCCTTCTGAGAATGAATGCTCCTGAATCTTATTCCTTTATTTGGTTTTCTCTAAACCTCAGGCTGAAATATTTATTATTCATCATCTGATGGAAACTTTTGCTATACTGGTTTCTCCTATTACAAATGATGATAGGTGGTTCATTTCCCCTCTGCTTTTCATTGGTGGTCAGATGTGTTTATAGTTAAATACTCTCAGGGGAAAAAAAAAAGCTAATATTGGAACCAAGAGCTTTTTTTTCTCAAAATATGTTTTATCAGATTTGCTTTATAAATTTAATTAATCACATTCTGTTTTAACCAGATCTGCTTCTTCATTTTAACCAGATAAACTTGGATGTTTGCACTACACTTGAGCACATCATATGCTTTATAAGAAGTTTTTGTCCAATACATATTTATTTGACAGTATATCATTTTTCAAACACAAATCTGGTCTTGAGTGAGCTTAATGTCCACTCAGAGATAAGTATTATTTGGCGGCACCTGACTGGCTTAGTCAGTAGAGCTTATGATTCTTGATACCGGGATTATAAATTCAAGCGCCTCATTGAAGGTAGAGATTCCTTGAAAAAATAAATTTAAAAAAATTAGCATTGGGGTGCCTGGGTGGCTCAGAGGGTTAAAGCCTCTGCCTTCGACTCAGGTCATTATCTCAGGGTCCTGGGATTGAGGCCGGCATCTGGCTCCCTGCTCAGTGGTGAACCTGCTTCCTCCTCTCTCTCTGCCTGCTTCTCTGCCTACTTGTGATCTCTGTCTGTCAAATGAATAAATAAAAAAATCTTTAAAAAATTAGCATTATTTTTGCATTTAGGTAGTGCATTTAGGTAGCTTAGGCTCTGGATTCAACTGACTGCCTATGTTTGGATTACTGACATTTCTTTCTAGATTTATCACCTAAGAAAACATTTTAAAGTTTATCTATAAAAAGGAGATAATTATAATATCATTATAGGATATATCATCAATAATATTAAAAGTAAAATGATAATATTTGTTAATTTTTCACCATCTATGAGGCAGTGTCTTAACGATCCTACTCAATGTAAAATGAGAAATGAAGTAGGTTGTCCAACTTAAATAGTTCAGAAGGCAGAGCAGGAATCTGAACCCTAAATTATGTACTTCCACAGACAATTGAAAAATTCTCTTATACATAACTAAATAACTTCTCTAAAAGGAATTGATTTTGTTTTGGGTGGTAATGACAACACTGATGGTGCTAATGATGATAAAAGAGTAAAAATGACATGCTCAAGGGCCACCTGGGTGGATGGCACCCTTGGTTAAGTATCCAACTCTCGGTCTCAACTGAGGTCCTGATCTCAGAGTCGTGAGATAGAGCCCTGTGCTGGGCTCCATGCTCAGCCAGAATCTGGTTGAGATTCTCTTTCCCTCTCCTTCTGCCCCTCCTGCTCTTGCTCAATCTCTCTCTCTCAAATAAATAAATAAATATATATATATATATGAGATATGTATATACATATATATGCATACACATACATATATACATACATATATACATACATATGTATATATATATATATACACATATATATACATATATATTTTAATGATGTGCTAACCCCACTTCTAACTTATCTACTATGAGTAGGCATGTAACAAAAGCAATTATTTTCATTTGATTTTTGAAAAATCGGGTCCTTTCAGTTTCTGGAGTACTCACTACTCATGTGAATATACACCACAAAACAGGTACTTTTTAATTTTCAAATCCAAACTTTAATTTGGTCCTTGATGTTAATTGTCACTACTTATTCTGCTAGCAATATTAATGTTTTACTAGTATAATAAGAATATGAGGTCAATATAAATATATTTGTCTTTGTAAAATGGTATCTGCCACTTTATATTTTCTTATTGCATCAGGGAAATTGTAATGGCTTGATGTATTAGAGACTGTTATGTGACTATCTTTAAAAAGGAACTTGTAAAGCTTTGTGAGAATTAAAAAAAATAAGAATTGAAGCAGTTTTTAAGCAATCCATATTTTTAGATTGTGAATTGAGTAAATTGGTTATACAGAAGGGAAAAAAGTGTGTATCCACATTTAACAAAGACCAGAGAGGTTAGTTTCTATAGCATTTCTTTTTTTCATTCCATCCTCAGAAGGCAGAAGAAAAGGACAAGTGAACATTTCCTACAAAAGCACAGTCATTTGTTCTCTGAATTCAATGCTACCAAAGTATGAAACCCATTGCAATAGACTCTGCCAAAGACATTTAGAAAGTCTAAAACCTTCTTTTGCTATGAAAGATATTACTTCTGTAGCATCTTCAAAGAAGCAAAAATTTTCATCCTTTTCTGCACTTGTAAACCCCACCCTGGAAGATATATTCTGAGCAACAAAACCAGTAAGAAAATGAGAGTCTTTACTATTAAAGTATAGGGAAAAAATACAGCCAAGAATTGCATACAAAAGAGATATTTGTATATACTATGTTTAAGTTTAAGCCAAAAAATATGTGAGTGTGTTGATGTATTTTTAATAATTCCATTTTAAAATGCAAGCATTATTTTAATTTTTAATTGATACCGAGGTACAAAAGGATACAGAATTTTCATATATTTGTTTCAAAGTTTTCAAAAGTGTCAATACACTGTTCAAAGGTATAATGTTCATTAAATAGTACCTGTATGTAATTATTTTGCATTTCTGGTAGATTTAACATGTAAAATGCTTAGAGTTATTTATGATTCTTCTAGACATGCCATTTTCTTTTAGCAATGCCTTGGGCTTTTAAATATTGTTTCCCATTAATAAAAGGAAGTAACATTTTACATTGAGGAATGACTCTAAGCTTTAAATAAATTGCATATGATTTACCATTGCAAATCTGGCATTTAAATAGGCTTGTACTATTCAAAATATGTTCTCTCATTACATGGTTTAGGTTTGAAGTATAAACTATTGTTCAGAATCTTAAACCTCCATTAAAATGTCTTTTTTCCATCCTAAATATTAAAACAGATGCTTAAGATATGATATGAAGCATATGTAGTTAATTAGCCAAGCAATAGTGGAACACTGTTTAGTCAAAATGAAGGTGTATTTCATCTTGGAAATACTGAAATTATCTCTTAAGGCACTGCAGCCTGTATTTTTATTTGTTATTAAATATGCATTTCTCTCACATAGATTTTCTTTATAAAGATGATTTTGTCAAATACCATTAATAAATGACATTTATGAACTGCTGCCTCCAACTGCCTTGGATTATTTCTGAGAACTCATCATTACTCTAATATATTGTTCACATTCCTTGTTCTTGAGATCTTAAAAATATTTATTTTTCAAATATTTCCATGTTGGTTAAAGAAAAAGATTACTGAAAGGCCTGTAGCACAAAAGATCATATGACTTAAAAGGTAGTCAGTGATTTATGACATTGTTACCGCCCATCATTGAGTAAATGAGGCTTGAAACTGACTAATGTTTCTCTTCATTTTGTTTGTTAGAAACATTTATAACTTCCTCCAGGGATTTTTTAGTGCTGTATTGTAGAGTAGTGATTAGGGGTGGGAGAGAGGGAAAAGTCCTGAACTATTATTTGGTTTTAATTAAATTTGAGGGATAATACTTGAACTTAATATTACTCAGAATACCTGTGGCTTAGTAAACTTCTTTTTCATTTTTTTGGACATCATATACACTGATAAAGGCAAAAAAAAGTCACTGATAACAAAATCCATCTTATATCAATGTTTCTTCAAATGATCAAATTAATCAGTTTCTAGTTTTCTATGCCTATATCAAATCATAGAAATTAGGTTCTCCCACTTTCTTTTTTAGAAACAGTTTAAGCTACCTGAAATAAAAACACACAAAAGATATTACGGTTTGAGCTGTTATATAAAGTGGCACTAGAATAGACATTAAGAAAAGTTCTATCACTTCAAAAAGAAAAGAAAATGTATGAATGTTTTTTGATGTTTTTGATGTTTTTGCTGTGAAGTTAAGAGATCTCAATGCACGCATCCCACTTCTGTTTTTATGATCAAGTATTATGCTCAAAAGAAGGACTTTATTTTTCCCTAAGGGTCCAAGTTGAACTCCAACTGTAGCCATCTTTGGATTTTGATGCTAAGTGCAGGGGTGATTTACTTTACATTAATTTCTGAGGCAAATAATTTACTCTTTGGAAAATTTATCAAGAATAAAATTTTAGTTTAAGGGTTTAGGATAACCAGAGATAAAAAAGAACGATTTGAAACACACCACCAATGTTTTTCTCTCAGCTTCAGTCTTGGAAGAAGAGCTAAACTAGAACACAAATGATAATGCCAAGAATTTATTTAAAATTTAGCAAGTCACTGAGAATGTAATGCACTATTCTTTTGAGGATATGTAACAAAATAATAGTTAAGCCTGTGAGCACCAGACACATTTTGATTTAAACTACCTTTTTCTGCTTACTGTGTGTGATCATGGGTAAGATACTTGATATCTCTGAAGCTTAGCGCACTTCTAAATTGGGATTAAAACAATAATAGTCTACGGGTGCCTGAGTGGTTCAGTCAGTTCAATGCCTGCCTTCGGCTCGGGTCCTGGGATTGAGGTCCACAGCGGGCTCCCTGCTCAAGGTGGAGTCTTGCTCTCCCTCTCTTTCTGCCCCTCCCACCCACTCATTCCTGCTCTCTCACTCTCAAATGAATAAATAAAATCTTAAAAAAAATGATAGTCTGTCTTTTCTTTTTGGTCTACTTTCAAGGAAAAATATAAAATAGTGTATAAAACCTTAATTAGCACAGTGACAGCCACAAATAAGTTTTCAAAAATGTTTTATGAATATGTAAAATAGTATGTTATTTAAGAGCTTGAGGTCTGCTTTCAGGTATATTTGATTGTCTGTCTAGGATTTACTCCATACTGGCCTTGAGACCTTGGAAAGGCTTTTTAAAATTTTCATACTTACCTTTCCTCAGATGCAAAAACAGATAGTGAAATTAGTGCCTACCTATATCAGCTGTTTGGATGTGGTCATACAAGTACACTCTTACATGCTCAGCACAGGTTAAGTTTAACAGATATTAGTTAATTATTCCTGTTGTTACTAGAAGATTACCCACAGGTACACACACACAAACATATATTCATGCTACGCTGGAAGTTGGACTCACCTACATCTGGAAAGAGGAAGAACAGAAGGGGATATTCTGCATCTGCATATTCTTGTGCCTTTAGTGGGCCTTGCTGGCACTGGTAATTTCAGTACCAGCAGCATGAGGAGAGAGCATCACAGCAAGCTCCAAAAGGAGCATACGGAAATGCTGGAGACCATGTGGCGATCAAGGAGAACAGCTCAATGGTACATGTAAGTCACCCCCTAAGAAATCTCTGAACTAGCTAGAAAGAAATGGCTGGAAGTGCAACCATTTGTACAATATGCACAAGAGGCAGACATCATGGAAGTGCTATTCTGTATTTATTTTAACCCTGGAATAGCCTACTGCATTGCCATGTAAAATTATTTGTTCCACTCTCTCTCCTCCATAAATCTTATAGTCATTTCATATTTTTCTTGAAATTAGTCATTTCTTCCCCACGATCATGCACAGGAGATGTTCTATGTAGGAATAGCTGATTATGTTCCAGACCAAAATACCCCATAATCCTTAATGAAAACCAGCAGCGGTACCAACATTTCTGGTTTGCTGCCATGTGGCACAGCTATCTAGGTAAGCACAAGCAACTCAGGGTATTGAAATGCCAGAATCATCAGCTTCTCTCTCTCTCTCTCTCTTTAAGATTTTATTTCTTTGAGAGAGAGAAAGCATGAACAGGGGGAAGGGCATAGGGAGAGGGAGAAGCAGTCTCCCTGCTGAAATGGACGCAACATGGGGTTTGATCCCAGGACTCTGAGATCATGACCTGAGACAAAGGCAGGTGCTTAACCAACTGAGCTACTCAGGTGCCCCCAGCTTCTCTTCTAAATAAATAATTTGAAAGGCATAAATAAATAGCAGTATATTAAAAAACATTTTCTCATTTACCATTCTCTATAAGAGAAAATCAAGAAAATACAGAGAACCAGCCCACAGATGGTGGCTTCCTTTATTTTACCACTGATATATTTTTAAAGGTAAAGCATATGGTGAGCCAGTCAGAATCTGACTTAGAAAGGCTTGACTTCAAACCCAATACATAGGAATAATAGGTTAAATGCATAGCTTAACATCAAAGGAAGAGAAATAAAAAATTCCAGAAATACAAAAAAAATCAAAATTAAAAGACTAAGTAGGGGAAGCATCTGAGTCAGTAATATATGAATGAAATATAAACTTTAATGATGAATCTGAAGCTTTAACATCCACTTCTAGAATGCGTTCAGGTACAGGCTCTAGATACAAGCCTTTGGAAGCAGTGAGAAAATTTTTTATCCACCCATGGCCTGATGAGAAAAATCCATTTTTATTCATATGGGAGGGATATACATTACTTTACAAGCATGATGCAGAAACCCAAAGTTAATGAAAAGCAAGTCTGGAACCAGTAGAAAACACAGGGCCCTGGGCAGGGTCGCCTACAAATATACCTCATAGAGACAATTCTAGAACACAGAACTCTATGGAAAACAAATGCCATAGTAAAGAAACATATACTGACATTTTATAAACCATAAGAGGAAATAAACCAGGTTTATTAAAGAAGCTTTGGGGAAAGTGTATTTAAGAATATTAGAGAGAAAAAGGACAGGAGAGAAAATATGAGATACAGAGAAAGGCAGTATTATGTGCAGTTTTTTTAACCACCACTCAGTCTCATAAGAATGAGCCCTGGGCCTAGAACATTTCCTTACCAAGAGGTAAAGGGTTATTACAGCTTGCACTGGACTTGTCGCCTTGTGTGGAAATCTCTTTCCCAGTTTCAGACTCAATGTGTATTCCTCTGACCTGCCTAAGCATGTGCAGTGTATGGCACCTGGCCAATCCCACTACTCTCTTTGCCCCCTACGGAGGGGAAGTGGGGTTCTTCTGCTTTAGCACAAAAGGAGTGCATGCAGGCCAACTGCCCAGTTTTGGCTGCCAGGAGGGATCTGCAGGCGCTGGGACCAGCTGGCACACACTATTGAAACTAATCTCACTCTGCCTTTTCTGTATGAGCCAACCATTGCTCCAGCCAGCACTTGACCAATCTCTTCTCCTTGGAAACTCTCATGCCAATATCAGTGGGCAGAAGTGTTTACACTCCTGGTATCAGGTGATAGATACCACTTGCTAAACATTAAGATCAGTATAAAAAAAGAAACAGAAGGGACGCCTGGGTGGCTCAGTTGGTTAAGCGACTGTCTTCGGCTCAGGTCATGATCCCAGAGTCCTGGGATCGAGTCCCACATCCAGCTCCTTGCTCAGCGGGGAGTCTGCTTCTCCCTCTGCCTCTGCCTGCCACTCTGTCTTCCTGTGCTTGCTCTCTCTGACAAATAAATAAATAAAATCTTAAAAAATAAATAAATAAATAAATAAAAGAAAAAAAAAGAAACAGAAAAATTTAACAATGTACCAAAAAAGAAAAAAAAAAAAAAACACCCAAAAAATCCCTCCAGGAATGAATAACGGAATTACATTTAGAATAATAGAATTGCATTTAAAAAGTAAATACAACGGAGAAAAAGATTGAAGAATTTAAATATAGAACTGAGGAAATTGCCTGGAATGCAATGAGAAAAAAGTAAAGAGGTACAAAATATAAAAGGTAATTTTAACATGATATATATAATGGGAAGATCCTGCATATTAACAGATGTTTCAGGAGGAGGAAGGGGAGACAATGATAAAGAGGTAGAGTCTTACGTGATAATGGTAGTTATCTTCTCTTCAGAGTTAGAGGAATACAGGAATTCTTAGGTTGAATAAGCCCATCGGGTCCTAATAAAATTAAAAAGATCAAAAATATTCCATTCTTTAATACAGTGGTAAGTTTGCAAGACATCAGAAACTTCAAAAATCTATAAAAAGAAAGATTTCTTATATAAAAAAACTGTACTTAGATTTATAGCAGACTTCACATTAGAAAAAATAAATGTCTCTCTCTATAAATGAATAAATAAAATTTTTTAAAAAGGGGGAACAGCACCTGGGTGGCTCAGATGAGCCTTTACCTTTTGATTTCAGCTCAGGTCATAATCTTAGGGTCTTGAGATTGAGCCCCATGCTGCGCTCAACATGGAGTCTGCTTGTTCCTCTCCCTCCCTCTCTGTCCCTTGTGTGCATTCTCTCTGTTCTCTCTCTTTAAATGAATAAATAAAATCTTAAAAAGAAAAGAAAAAAGAAATGTCAGAAATAGTAGATATGAACTATTCACAGACCATCCCTTAGAAAATTATCAAAGGATGACTATAGGAAAAAGGTAATTGAATTTTAAAAAGGGGGAAAAAAAGATTAGGTTTTGGTAAGAATTAGTGATTAATAAATTGAAAAATGCTAGTATATATAAATAAAAATTAATTGAAAATTTATAATAATGACCAGTGGAGAGCTTAAAAACAATATGAAACTAAAATTACAGGCAAATAAAATAAGGAAAAGCATATTTTAAGTGAGGTAATGCTCTTGTATTATTCTAAAAGAAGTTTGGGGGAAATAAGGAGATTTTTACTAAATTACCCATGCATGTTAAAATGCATGGGAAACTCTAAATGACTGAAATGTAATGCAGAACTTCTAAAGTTGGATGGGAAGAGTGGGGGAAATGAAAAGTGGAACAATTCAACAAAAAGTAGGAAAAGAATTGAGGGGAGAGGTTATCAAATGTATCAACAGTCACCATAAGTTAAAATTGGTATAACTTCTCTAGGATTAATTGGAAATATTTAATAATGTTTGAAATATGCACAATTAATGACCCAATACTTTATCTCTCTAGATATAGCCTAGAAACTTTTGCACTGAATACTAATAGACATAAAGAAGACCTTTTTTTTTTTTTTTTTTTTAAATTCCTGGATTGTTTGTTATAGAGAGACTAGAAACAATATAAATATCTATCTGGACAGAAATGGATAAAGTGTGATATATTTGTATGTTAAATATAATACTGCAATTAAAGTGAGTAAACTCTACGTGGGAATATAGACATAAATAGGATCTAAAAATGTATTATTGAGTGAGCCATACTTTTTTTGGTTTTTCATGCTGCCATAAAAGATTACCATAAACACAGTGGCTTAAAATCATTACTTTAGAGTTATTTAGGTCAGGAATATGACATAGGTCTAATAAGGCTAAGATCAACATGGTGTTAGTATTCCTTTCAGTAGACTCTAGGGGAGAATCTTTTAAGTATTTAGGCATTGGCAAAATTTACTTCCATATAGTTGTATAACTATCTTAAGATTCAGTCTTTTGCCTTCTGTCATCCACTTTTTCCGACCAAAGCCAAGAAATGTTCTTTAATTTTAATGATTCATGTGATTACATTATGCCCACCTAAATAATCAAGAATAAGCTCCTTATCTCAAAGTCCTTAACCTTAATGAGAACTGCAAAATCCCTTTTACTCTGTATGTCTATGTATTCACAGGTTCCAATGAATAAAGCATGAACATACTAAAAGCCATTATCCTGCCTACAGTATAATCCAATCACTGAACCTCAAAGGCTCACATACATCCAAAATATAATTATTCCCATTCCAACATCTCCAATCCATTTATGCATCATCTAAAAGTCCAGTTATCTCAATGAAATTTCATCATCTCAAAAGTACCAAATCTCATCATCTAACTTATTTATTTTATGTATGTATGTATCTATGTATTTTGAGAGCATGTGTGTGGGTGGGAGGGGTAGAGGGAGAGGGAGAGAGAGAATCCCAAATAGGCTCCACTTGAGGAGTCTGAGGTGGAGCTCAATCTACAACCTCAAGATCACGACCTGAGCTGAAATCAAGTCCCACACTCAACCCACAGAGCCACCCAGACATGCCAATCACCTAAACCATCTAAACTAGGTATGGGTGAATCTCAGTACAATCCATCCTCCATCACAATTTCTCTCCACCTGTGGACTTGCTAAACTAGAGAAGCATGTTATATGCCACCAAAATCCAATAGTAGAACAATAACGGAATTAGAGTTAATGTATCAGTTTAAAATAGAAGAAAATAGAAGGAAAATGAAGACAGTAATCTCATGCAATTTTGAAATTCAGTCACAGAAATCCCATTAGGTTTCAAAGCCTAGGAAGAATCCTCTCTCTGCCCTTGCATCTCTGTCCTCTGGTTCAAGGCTCTGTTTTCTGAATCATCCTTTTTTTCATAAATGGTAATAGGTCTTTGTAGCTGAGTAGTTTTATCAACCTGTTTCATGAGAATCTGGAGAATCCAATACCTTTTTAAAATTTACTCTATGTCTTTTCTTTTGTTTCCAGTGTAACATGTGTGTTTCTGCTGATATAAAATTCTTAAGAACGTTTTTAGATTTCCCATATATGTTACGAAGATTCACTCAATTAAACAAGAGAATTGTCCATAGATCTGTCCTAGATAATTTGGTATGATAGCATTTGCAATAATGTTTAAAAACACATCAATGTAAGATATTATTCATGGGTAATAGGAACAGTGAAATAAAAATATGGGTAAGAAGAATACACACTGAATTCATAATAGACTTCTATATGAAGAAGAAGATGAAATGAGAAATAGAAAAAGAGAATGGATTTTTAAAAGGTCCTTAGTTTTAGATGATTCTTTTTAAAAAAATAACAAAAACAACTAGTGTTTCTGTAGCAAAACCGTAAATGTTAGCCTTTGTTCATTCTAGATGGAAGATATCCAGGTGTTTATTGTATTAGCTTATTTCCTACAATTAAAAAAAAATATAACAACTAAATACATGAAAATAATTCTTCAGGGAGTTGTTCTGATAAATGGATTTTAGGTCAACATCCCTACAAACGTTCTCAGTTGAACATTCAGCAGCTGAACAGTGGGCTTTCTAGAGCCAGCCAAAGCCTCTAAAGATGCCATTTTGCAGAGACAGATGGGCAGATAGATACTGTCCAACATGTAGCATATGCTTCTCTGTGGAGTTCAGAAAATGCTTTCTAGGTGTCATTTTTATATAGTGTTAGTTACAGAAAGTAGACAATGGTTATTAATATCCCAGAATGCCTTGTTTGTCTCAAAAGAATTTATGAGACTGCTCTAGGACTCTATTAAACTTTTGAAAAGTCAGATATACTAACCCTTTAAATTCCTCTTAATTAAGTTTAATTATTTATACTGTACTTGTTGGAGATGTCATTTAATTTTTTAAACCTGATAAATAAAACAAAACAATTTAATATCTATTAATGAAGGTGTCAATATATAAACCAGCTGCCTTTATTTATTTTTATGAAAATAGTTGATTAAAAGAAATCCCACACATTGCTGCTATTTTCACCATTATACACACTCCTTACTGTTGGTGATACCACAAAGTACATGCTCATAGCCCCTATTACTTTTATTTCAAAAAAGAGAGGTATCAAATGTGGACTACCAGCAGTATTAAGTTAAGGTAATGTCCCTCTTATTAACCAAATCTGAGAGGAGTTGAAAACATGTTCAGTGGACAGCACAATGGAGTTCTCATTTAGTTAGAAAGTAATATAATCAAAATCCCTACATGTTGTTTTGTAGATACCAACAAAGTGATGCTAAAGTTTATATGGGGAGACAAAAGATCCAGAAATACGCAATACAATATCAAAGGAAAAGAACAAGGCTGAAGGACCAATGTTACCTAACTTCAAGACTCACTATGAAGCTCGAGTAATCAAGACAGTGTTATTAGAAAAAGGATAGACAAACAGACCATTAAAACAGAATAGAGAGCCCAGAGACAGACTCTCATAGTACAGTCAACTGACCCTTGACAAAGCAGCAAAGAGTAATACTGAAGAAAAACTATTTTTTTCAACAAATTGTTCTGGAACAACTGATATTCACATGTAAAAAAAGGGAAAAAAAAAATCTAACACAGACCTTACATCCATTACAAAAATTAACTCAAAATGGATGAGACTTAAATGGAAAATGCAAAACTCCTGGAAGACAACATAGGAGAAAGTTTAGATGACCTTGGGTGTGGTGATGCCTTTCTAAACAAAACATCAAAGACATGATACATGAAATAAATAATTTATAAGCTGGATTTCATTAAAATTAAAAACTTCCCTGCAAAAAAAAAAAATTATGTCAAAACAATAAGACAAGCCACAGACAAGGAAGAAATATTTGTAAAATACACATCTGATAAAGAACTGTTATTCCAACTATACAAAGAACTCAATACTCAACATTAAGAAAACAAATTAATTAAAAAGGGGGGGCAAACACCTTAATAGACACCTCCAAAGATGACATAAGGATGGCAAATAAACATATGAAACGATTCTACACTTCACATGTCAGTAACAAGATACCGTTAGAATGGCCCAAATCCAAGGGCAACTTGGTAGCTCAATGGGTAACCATCCAACTTGATTTCAGCTCAGGTCATGATCTCAGGGTCTTGAGATTAAGCCCAGCATTGAGCTCTGTGCTCAGTGGGGAATCTGGTTGCGATTCTCTCTCCCTCTGCCCCTCTCTCTCTCTCGCTCTCTCTCTCTCTCATCTCAAAATAAATAAATAAATACATTAAACAACAAGAAGAAGAAAAATGGCTAAAATCCAGCACACTGACATCACCAAATGCTGGGGAAGATGTGGAGCAACAGGTATTCTCAATCATTGTTACTGGGAATGTAAAATGTCTTAGCCACTTTGGAAAACCATTTTATGGTTTCTTATAAAACTAAACATACTCTCATCATATGATCCAGCAATTGTACACCTTGGGATCTACCTGATGGTGTTGAAAACTTATGTCCACACAGAAACATGCACATTTATGATTATAGCAGCTTTATATATAATTTCTAAAACTTGAAGACAGCCAAGACATCCTTCAGAAGGTGAATGGAGAACAAAATGTGATTCATCCAAACAATAGAATATTATTCAGTGCTGAAAAGAAATGAGATATCAAGCCATGAAAAGACATGAAAGAATCTAAATGCATATTACAAGGTTAAAAAAAAGTCATCTGTAAAAGCTACAAACTGTATGATTCCAACAATATGACATTCTAGAAAAGACAAAACTATGGAGACAATAAAAAGAAAAGTAGTTGCCAAAAAGGGAAATGGAGAGGCGTAAATAGAGCACAGGGGATCATTATTGCAGTGAGAGTACTTTGTATCAACGGTAGATATACGTCATTATAGATTTGTCCAAACCCAAAGAATATACAACATCAAGAGTGAGCCCTAATGCAAATAAAAGACCCTGGGTGATTATGAATTGCCAATGTAGGTTCTTCCTTGGTTACAAATGCACCATTCTGAAGAGAGGTATTGGTAATGGGGATTCTATGCATGTTTGGAAATCCCTGTACCTACCTCTTAATTTTGCTGCAAACCTAAAACTGCTGTAAGAAAATGTGTTAAAAAAAAGAGAGAGAGGAGGAGGCGCCGTTCCAACCTGTACCATAAAGTGAGCTGATTACCTACCAAGGAACTCCGATCACTCATGAAATCAGCCTGAGATCAGAATTATACATGTCTGGATCTCTACGGGGGCAGAAGATGCAAGTGGGCAGGTAAAGCCGAGTGGGAACATCCGACTGGTATCGGAAGATAAACAAAAGTGGGAGGGAGCTACCAGAGGCAACCCATTGGAAAGTAATACCCCAATACGAGAGTCTCCTGCATCTGGGGACCAGCATTAACTTGAAGTCTGGTAGAAAGCACTCAAAAAGAGCAAAGGATAGCTGGGGGAAATTGTGGGAATTGGAACGGTTAGGGACAGGGGCTTAAGTCCCCTGACCGAGGACAGACATCCCTGGCACTGAGCCAGAGAGAGAGCGGTGGAGAAACCAGGTCTTGGTCCCTGAGCAGCGAGGAGACCTTCTAAGGGCGCTTGGCATGCGGGAGGGGCTGGGACCCTCACACGGCAGAAACAGCCTTTTTGCAGCCCCCACGCGTGTGCCGTGCTATCAGAGCCTGAGACTTGCTCCACACCCTCCCCTGAGAGAGGTGCGTGGAAGCCCCAGCCTGGTGCTCTGGGACCTGGAAAGTCTGAGCGCTCCCAGCCTTGGCCAGCGGGAAAATCTCAGTGTGAAATCGCTGCTTGGAACCTCTCTCATGGTCTGGAGCTGCCCAGACAGCCGCCGCTGTTGTGGTTTTGGGTACAAGCAGGACACACAGGTGTCCCCAGAGACCACGGCTGGGAACCTGCTCTGCCAGCGGCCAAGGGGGAACTTATGTGCTCTGGAGCACCCAGAGGGGAACAGACTGGGGCTTCTCTCTGGGAGGGAGGGCTGGGTGCAGTTTGTTTTCCTCTAAACCTCTAAAAACCATCAAAAGCTGTCAAGGCGAGAGAAAAGAAAAAAACAAACAAACAAACAAACATAAAAACCTCCAGAGAAAAAAAGCCTGAAAAACCAGTTTCCTCAGAGCCCACCCTCTTGAGGAGGGTGGGAGGACTTAACTCGGGAAACACTGCCTTAAAAGCCAAGAGGCAGGCCCCTCCCCAGAAAGCCAACCAGGTAAAACAAACAAACAAACAAACAAACAAAAAACAACGACAAGAGAACAATCACTACTATTTCATAGATACAACTTTTAATTCGTTCCCATTATTCTGGTTCATTTTTAAATTTTTTAAAAAATTTTTATATAGATTTTTTTAGCCTATTTACCATCACAGCAAAATGTCCAGTACATCAAATTCCATAATAGCCTTTTAACCTGAACTTTTTGATATATATACATGTGTTTTCCTTTTGCTTTTCTAATTTTTTAAATTTTACTTTGGTTTAGTTTAGCTCAGTCTTTTCTTTATTTTTATTTGTTAATATTCATATAGAGTTAAACTTCAAGGTAATCCCCTTTCCACAATCAATGGAACCCCTATAGGTAAACCAATTTTTAATCCCCCATTATCTTAGGAAAGTTGTGTCCTTTAAAAAAGATATCAAGATACATCCTAGAAGAATTGAAATAAACTTCCTCGCCCACACTGAGAATTTATAACCACTCTCCCATCATTTTCTTCTGCCAGTGTTTCTGTGTATTTGTGTTTATCCTGGTAATATGTAAATCTTATACTTGGGGTTCTTTTTTTTAAATTTTTTTATTTTTTATAAACATAAAATGTATTTTTATCTCCAGGGGTACATGTCTGTGAATTGCCAGGTTTACACACTTCACAGCACTAACAATAGCACATACCCACCACATGTCCATTACCCCCAACCCCCTCTCCCGATCCCCCTCCCCACAGCAACCCTCAGTTTGTTTTGTGAGATTAAGAGTCACTTATGGTTTGTCTCCCTCCCGATCCTATCTTGTTTCTTTTCTTCTTTTCTACCCCCCAAACACCCCATGTTGCATCTCCACTTCCTCATATCAGAGAGATCATATGATAGTTGTCTTTCTCCGATTGACTTATTTCACTAAGCATGATACCCTCTAGTCCCATCCACATCATTGCAAATGGCAAGATTTCATTTCTTTTGATGGCTGCATAGTATTCCATTGTGTATATATACCAAGTCTTTATCCATTCATCTGTTGAGGGACATCTAGGTTCTTTCCATAGTTTGGCTATTGTAGACATTGCTGTTATAAACATTCGGGTGCACGTGACCCTTTGGATCACTATGTTAGTATCTTTAGGATAAATACCCAGTAGTGCAATTGTTGGGTCATAGGGTAGTTCCATTTTCAACTTTTTGAGGAATCTCCATGCTGTTTTCCAGAGCGACTGCACCAGCTTGCATTCCCACCAAAAGTGTAGGAGGGTTCCCCTTTCTCCGCATCCTCGCCAGCATCTGTCATTTCCTGACTTGTTAATTTTAGACATTCTAAACTGGTGTGAGGTGATATCTCATTGTGGTTTTGATTTGTATTTCCCTGATGCCGAATGATGGTGAGCACTTTTTCTTGTGTTTGCTGGCCATCTGGATGTTTTCTTTGCAGAAATGTCTCTTCATGTCCTCTGCCCATTTCTTGATTGGGTTATTTGTTCTTTGGGTGTTGAGTTTGCTAAGTTCTTTATAGATTTTGGACACTAGCTCTTTATCTAATATGTCGTTTGCAAATATCTTCTCCCATTCTGTCAGTTGTTTTTTGGTTTTGTTAACTGTTTCCTTTGCTGTGCAAAAGATTTTGATCTTGATGAAATCCCAATAGTTCATTTTTGTCCTTGTTTCCCTTGCCTTTGGCGATGTTCCTAGTAAGACGTTGCTCTGGCTGAGGTCGAAGAGGTTGCTACCTGTGTTCTCCTCAAGGATTTTGATGGATTGCTTCCTCACATTGAGGTCCTTCATCCATTTTGAGTCTATTTTCATGTATGGTGTAAGGAAATGGTCCAATTTCATTTTTCTGCAAATGGCTGTCCAATTTTCACAACACCATTTATTGAAGAGGCTGTCTTTTTTCCATTGGACATTCTTTCCTGCTTTATCAAAGATTAGTTGACCATAGAGTTGAGGGTCTATTTCTGGGCTCTCTATTCTGTTTCATTGATCTATGTGTCTGTTTTTGTGCCAGTACCATATTGTCTTGATGATGACAGCTTTGTAATAGAGCTTGAAATCTGTGATGCCACCAACATTGGCTCTCTTTTTCAATATTCCTTTAGCTATTTGAGGTCTTTTCTGGTTCCATATAAATTTTAGGATTATTTGTTCCATTTCTTTAAAAAAAAATGGGTGGGATTTTGATAGGGATTGCATTAAATGTGTAGATTGCTTTAGGTAGCATAGACATTTTCACAATATTTGTTCTTCCAATCCAGGAGCATGGAACATTTTTCCATTTCTTTGTGTCTTCCTCAATTTCTTTCATGAGTATTTTATAGTTTCCTGAGTATAGATTTTTAGCCTCTTTGGTTAGGTTTATTCCTAAGTATCTCATAGTTTTTGGTGCAATTGTAAATGGGATTGACTCCTTAATTTCTCTTTCTTCTGTCTTATTGTTGGTGTAGAGAAATGCAGCTGATTTCTGTGCATTGATTTTTATATCCTGACACTTTACTAAATTCCTGTACAAGTTCTAGCAGTTTTGGAGTGGAGTCTTTTGGGTTTGCCACATACAGTATCATATCACCTGCAAAGAGTGATAGTTTGACTTCTCTTTGCCGATTTGGATGCCTTTAATTTCTTTTTGTTGTCTGATTGCTGAGGCTAGGACTTCTAGTACTATGTTGAATAGTAGTGGTGATAATGGACATCTCTGCCGTGTTCTTGACCTTAGTGGAAAAGCTTTCAGTTT
Source organism: Mellivora capensis (assembly GCA_004024625.1). NCBI lineage: Eukaryota > Metazoa > Chordata > Mammalia > Carnivora > Mustelidae > Mellivora > Mellivora capensis. The sequence goes on along the minus strand of PISX010009816.1, from coordinate 1,280 downwards.
TTTCTCCATTGAGAATGATATTTGCCATGTGTTTTTCATAGATGGCTTTGATAATATTGAGGTATGTGCCCTCTGTCCCTACACTTTGAAGAGTTATGATCAGGAAGGAATGCTGCACTTTGTCAAATGCTTTTTCAGCATCGATTGAGAATATCCTGTGGTTCTTGTTCTTTCTTTTATTAATGTATTGTATCACGTTGATTGATTTGCGGATGTTGAACCAACCTTGCAGCCCTGGAATAAATCCCACTTGGTCGTGGTGAATAATCCTTTTAATGTACCGTTGAATCCTATTGGCTAGTATTTTGGTGAGAATTTTTGCATCTGTGTTCATCAAGGATATTGGTCTGTAATTCCCTTTTTTGATGGGATCCTTGTCTGGTTTTGGGATCAAGGTGATGCTGGCCTCATAAGATGAGTTTGGAAGTTTTCCTTCCATTTCTATTTTTTGGAACAGTTTCAGGGGAATAGGAATTAATTCTTCTTTAAATGTTTGGTAGAATTCCCCTGGGAAGCCATCTGGGCCTGGGCTTTTGTTTGTTTGGAGATTTTTGATGACTGTTTCAATCTCCTTACTGGTTTTGGGTCTGTTCAGGTTTTCTATTTCTTCCTGGTTCAGTTGTGGTAGTTCGTATGTCTCTAGGAATGCATCCATTTCTTCCAGATTGTCAAATTTGTTGGTGTAGACTTGCTCATAGTATGTTCTTTTTTTTTAAATTTTTCTTTTAAAATTTATTTATTTGTCAGAATGAGAGGGAGAGAGAGAGAGTGAGCACAGGCAGACAGAGTGGCAGGAAGAGGCAGAGGGAGAAGCAGGCTCCCTGCCGAGCAAGGAGCCCGATGTGGGACTCAATCCCAGGATGCTGGGATCATGACCTGAGCCGAAGGCAGCCACTTAACCAACTGAGCCACCCAGGCGTCCCTGCTCATAGTATGTTCTTATAATTGTTTGTATTTTTTTGGTCTTGGTTGTGATTTCTCCTCTTTCATTCATGATTTTATTTATTTGGTTCCTTTCTCTTTTCTTTTTAATAAGTCTAGCCAGGGGTTTATCAATCTTATTAATTTTTTCAAAGAACCAGCTCCTAGTTTCGTTGATTTGTTCTATTGTTTTTTTGGTTTCTATTTCATTGATTTCTGCTCTGATCTTTATGATTTCTCTTCTCCTGCTGGGTTTAGGCTTTCTTTCTTGTTCTTTCTCTAGCTCCTTTAGGTGTAGGGTTAGGTTGTGTATTTGAGACCTTTCTTATTTCTTGAGAAAGGCTTGTACTGCTATATAT